>CP092865.1:123968698-123999046 GCA_030710605.1 Cordylochernes scorpioides | reverse complement strand
AAATTATGTACATAAGCTTTTAGGACAATAGAATTAAATATAAATATTTGCAACAAGCAATGCTCTTCCGCAAACAATAAGGAAAAGTCAGTTTGGCATAAATGAATACACAGCAATAACACGTCATCTATATATAACAAATGAAAACACCAAAACGTGAATTTTTCTTTACACAAATAAATCAAAATTCCACTGTCATTTCTGCGATGAATATGCGTTGAATTTTATCAAATTGTCCTATTCTTAACCAAAAATATTTATTCTGAAGTCTATGTGTCTAAAATGGTAGTTGTAATTTTAGTGCTATTATGTTTTCATCTATGGTTTTCACACTCAATCTTAAATTTCAACATACAAATATAATCAAGAAAGAGCACACTCACATATATGTACTATTTTTTGACAATATAATGATATTTTTTCATTAAAAATAGTTTCAAATTTTAAGGTGGAATTAAAATTATGAAACTTGAAATAAAAATATTTCCATGTGTAGTATTTGTAAATATTTTATATTAAAATGAATATCTATATATATATATAAATAAATGAGTGTATGTGTGTGTGTGTCCTTTATGCCTGACCAAACCACTCATTGGAATGCCATGAAACTTTGGGTTATTTAGTATAGTACTGGGAAGGTTTCTAGCGAATAAAATTTTTGAAATAATTTTTGGCCTAAAAATAATCAAGATAAATATTCTAATTTATCTGTTATAAAATTCAACAATCTGCTCTGAATATTATCATGATAATACGATGATTTTGTAATGTAGAAAATTAGGAAAGACAAAATTCAGGATGACACGGCAATTTATTTGAGACAAGAATAATGATACAATTCCAAGGCAAGATACTATTCCTTTAACTTCCAATTACCGAGGGAACCAATTAATATTGATTTTATTCAACTTATCGAGTATTTTTCAAGGGACCGAGAAAAAATGTTCACTTTATCTAGAGATTCGTTAGACAAACCTTTACTCGGGTAAAACCCGGGCGAAGCCGGGTACGTCCGCTAGTAGATAATATTTTAACCATATTCACTTTCCAGGAAACGAACATTGAGGACAAAGTTCTAATTCAGGAGGAGAGCATTCCACGTGGAATCCTCAAAAAGCCTAAATCGAACAACATTGCCCTCGATAAAAGCCAACAATGCAATATAAAGGATCCAAATACTGCTGTAAAAATGCACAAGAGTTGCCAGAAAAACGTGAAAAAGATGGTAAAGAGGCCACTACGAACATATAAAATACCAAAAAGAGGCCTTGTACATATCAAGAACCGCAAAAGGAAACAAGTAAAGGAAGCCTTCATTCTAAAAAACATTGAGAATAAGATCACAGCATATATGCAAGAAAATATTGAAAGATACAAAGAGTTGTATGATGGAGCTGTTAAGTATCAGCTGAAAAAGGGACGCCAAACGAAATCAAAGAAAGTGAAAGTGCCTCTTAAAGGAAATGATTACATCTTTGAATTAGTCCTGAAGAACAAAGACACCAAAAGGCCTAAGAATCGACCTACCAAAAAGGTCGGAATTAGGCGAACACTGACCTAAGCATCAGGTAGGTACGCTATGTTTATTGGGACCTCTGAACTCTAACTTCTGTTTCTAGGACATCAGTAGCGGTATTCAGGAGGCAGCTAATCTATAAAACTCGTCACATACGGAAAGAGGAGCATCCAAGAATTAAATGAGTCTCAACAGGTGAGTTAACTTCGATATTTAGAAGTAATACAGTAAAACCTCCCTGTGAAGGACACCTAATTGCAGAGCCAAATTGTCCTTTAATGAGAGGCGTCCTCTTACCTGAGAATTGCTAAATAGTAAAAATGGTATTTTTGCAAATGAAAACTGTCCTTTGTAGAGAGGTGTCCGTTAAAGGGAGGTTCTACTGTAATAGCTTATTATAAACGAAAAATTTCATATAAAAAATCAGTTCTTTTTGACACGTGTGTTCATTTTCAAAATGTAAAACAGTTTTACATTTACGTATGTCTTAGTAATGCGCTCGAAGCATGTTGAAAATATTTATAATTGAATGTATTTGTATTGTCCTCAAAACTTATACCATAGTTTCTACAAAATATCTTTTCTGGGTTCAGCTTCAGTATCGGTATAAAACCAAAACAATGCAATATTACTGTGGTATGGTAGATTGAACTGGCGAAATCACTGGAAGAGTTCGCTACTAATGAGCCAGACCTTCCTATCAAATTATCATTGCAGTAATGACAGTATATTATTGTTGTTAGCAGTTTGTTGATAATCAATTTGGAAACTTGTTGTGCCGGTCACACGTTTGATAGTAGATAGCGTTGAATCTGGTTTAGCGACAGACGTTCTGACAATCGCTCTGTTCTTCTGTTCTGTTTGGTTACTTGGTCGACCGCTATCGTCCTGATGTTTCATTCAAATTTCTACTTCAAACTCAGACATATGTTCATAATGTCACGAATATTTTGGCGAAGCATTAGTACCATATAAATAGACTTATACTGCAAATCAATTAATCGGAATTAGCGAGTTCCGTGGCCAATATTGAATCTAAAATAAATCAGAGCAATACGGCGCCATCTATATATAACGAATGAAGACATTAGGACCCGAATATTTCTTTCAACAAATAAATCAAACTTCTATTGTCCTTATTGCGATGCCCTCTCAATATTTTTCATCTCAGTAAGGACAGTAGAAAAGTTTGACTTATTTGTGAAAAGAAACATTCGCGTCTTAATGTCTTCATACTTAACCAATAATCTTTATTCTGAAGTATAAAATGGTAGTTTTCTTTCTTTTTTTTGGCTATTATGTTTCAATCTATGTGTGTGTATGCATGTCTGTGTGCGGTTTTAACACTCAATGCTAAAATTTAACATACACTCTATCTCTCTCTAAAATATAATCTTATTTGTTCATTAAAAACAGTTTCAAATTTTAAGGTTAAAAAAAAAATTGTGCTGGATGCACAGTTCAAAAGAGCTGGAACTTTTGCTTTGTATAAATCGGCCACCAAATTTCAATCCTTTGTATGTTTGGTCGAAACGATAACTCCTTCTTTGTATGCCAATTTTCTATAGTTTATTTTTTATAAAATTTGATGTGTTTAAAAGCAGTGTTTTATATATATGGGTCATAGCCATTAAAAACACATTTATTAATATTTTCTTAATGTTCCTCATTGGTTACTACACCAGTTTAGTATCCGTTTCGTTTGAAAAAACACGTTATAAATTATTGATTGACTTCCAATAACACAAATAGCCTAATAACGTCTAATGTATGTACCAGCTATGTTACTGGGACGTTCAACGTGGGGCCAATCTAGTCCAATTCCACGTCAGGCATGGAGTTTCTGGTCTGGAACTGCAGGGACATGGGCGGAATGATGGCTCTACATCCCTGGTCATCCAGTACTCTAAGGTCCCTTCTTATTTACTTAGGTAACGGTTTTGCTTTAAAATGTTTCATTTAACATATTTTAGAAATATATCACTTTTGATATCTCTCTCTCCACAAAGTCTTTATTCCAAACTGCCTACAACACTTCGCATGTCAGAAAACTTCCCCGGGTTGATCGTACAAACAGAGAGATGATAGAGAGAGATAGATAGAGATTGAAATTACTTTATTATAATGTCCATATAAGATTATATAAGGTTAAATACAGAATGAATATAAATAAATAAGATTATATAATGATAAATATATGAATAAATAGATATAAATATATGAAATAATTATTAAATGTACATATATATATAATATATTCAATGTCGTCATTGGTGGCGCCCAACGCCGGTTGTGTCTGCCACCGGTGGACTGCTAGAGTTCTTTCACACAGAGAAAGAGTAGATCAGCTACAGTTAGATAGATAGAAGTAGGCCATATCTAATAGAGGTAGTAGGGCCATTAGAAGGAGTTAAAGCCGAGGAAAAAGATAGGGAACCCTTTGTGGCAGAGTTGGTCGAACTTCTTGGCAGACTTGTGCATCCCTCTCTTATTTCTGTATTTAATCTTATATAACCTTTAATGAACGATATAATCAAATTAGTTTCAATCTCAATCTCTCTCGCTCTCAATGGTTGAATAAAATATACACAATTAAAACAGGTTGAAAATTATTGAATATCTTTTGGATTAACACTAATTTGTCAACTTGATGAAACACATTACTGGGTTCCAATAGGACATGACACCTGAGTGGGGAAGTTATAGTCAAACAACTGTAATGACAGAGTTAGTAGTGTTAGACATGACACGTAAGCATTGAAGATATAGGCAAGCGCCGCTGTAGTGACATTAGTGTTGGACATGACATGAAAGCTGGAAAGTTAAAGGCAAGCCACACTGTAGCGACAGTTATTAATGTTGGACCTGATATGTAATTGACAAGCCGCTATAGAGACAGTAGTGTTGGACATGACATAAAAGCTGGAAAGTTAAAGGCAAGCCACACTGTAGCGACAGTTATTAGTGTTGGACCTGATATGTAATTGACAAGCCGCTATAGAGACAGTAGTGTTGGACATGACATGAAAGCTGGAAAGTTAAAGGCAAGCCACACTGAAGCGACAGTTATTAGTGTTGGACCTGATATGTAATTTACAAGCCGCTATAGAGACAGTAGTGTTGGACATGACATGTAAGCTGGAAAGTTAAAGGCAAGCCACACTGTAGCGACAGTTATTAGTGTTGGACCTGATATGTAATTGACAAGCCGCTATAGAGACAGTAGTGTTGAACATGACATGAAAGCTGGAAAGTTAAAGGCAAGCCACACTGTAGCGACAGTTATTAGTGTTGGACCTGATATGTAATTGACAAGCCGCTATAGAGACAGTAATGTTGGACATGACATGTAAGCTGGAAAGTTAAAGACAAGCCACACTGTAGCGACAGTTATTAGTGTTGGACCTGATATGTAATTTACAAGTCGCTATAGAGACAGTAGTGTTGGATATGACATGTAAGCTGGAAAGTTAAAGGCAAGCCACACTGAAGCGACAGTTATTAGTGTTGGACCTGATATGTAATTTACAAGTCGCTATAGAGACAGTAGTGTTGGATATGACATGTAAGCTGGAAAGTTAAAGGCAAGCCACACTGTAGCGACAGTTATTAGTGTTGTACCTGGTATGTAAAATATCGTAAAGATAAAGGCTGCTTGGCCGGCATTCATTGTCTTCAAATTGAAGATATTTCACCCAGTAAATATTTTTATTATCTTGACTTTTCGACAAAATTATTTTGTCCTCGTCTGGAGCAAATAAAAATTAAACATTTAGGAAAGAGTTGAACATTTTTTATATAATAATTTTTAACGTTTTGCCAAGTGTTTTAATTTTTGTTCGCTACTGACGAGAACAAAAGATATTCGTCGAAACGTCGAGATAATAAAAATATTTACTGGCCGAGGTATCTTCAAATTTAGGACTATGATATGTAAAAGGCAAGCCATTGTAGTGACCGAGTTAGTAGCGCTGAACATGGCACGTAAGCAAAGAAGTTATTGGCAAACCCCTGTAGTGACAGTTCTTAGTGTTGGACATGATATGTAGTTGGGGAAGTTCTAGTTAGATTACTTAGTGACATAATTAGTACTGTTAGATATGATTCATAAGCAAGGAAGGTATAGACAAGCCAGTGTAGAGATAAGATTATTTGTGATTGCAGACTACGGATTCCTAAATAATAGGAAGAGAATGGGTCAAATGTGTAACTACTTATTCCAACCATATTGATAGATGGCAATAGATATGCGTTAACACTATTTGGAATATATTTTAAAATCCTGGCATATTATATTATTAAATTATTTTATTATATTAAAGCTCAGTAACAAAAGCGAAATCACAGATTATCACACAATCCAGTTTAAAAAAGGGATTTTAGTAATTTAGAAATATTACTCCGATAACTAGAATAGATAACTTAGGATCTTTTTTCGAAATAAATTGTGTCATTGGTGCAGGGAGACTGGAGAGCTAGGACTCCCTCCATCCTGTGTCATGGACCTTTGTGGAGCACTGGCCAAACCAAGTGGGTCCAAACCAGGTGGCCAAAGCATTGTAGAATGGACCTAAGGGATCTCTGGCCAAGTAATGCAAGATTAACCTACGTGAACCTCTGGTGAAGTAATGCAAGATTAACCTACGTGAACCTCTGGTGAAGTAATGAGGATGGACCTGCATGAACCATTAGTGAAGTAATGCAAGATTAACCTACGTGAACCTCTAGTGAAGTAATGCAAGATTAACCTACGTGAGAACCTCTAGTGAAGTAATATAGGGTGGACTTACGTGAACCGCTGTTCGGGTAATGTAGGTAGACCTACGCAAACCGCTTTCCAAGTTATGCAAGATTAACATACGTGACCTCTAGTGGAGTAATGTAGGATGTACCGACATGAACCGCTGGCCAAATAACGCAGGATGAACCTACGTGAACCTATAGTGAAATAATGTAGGATGGACCTACGTGAATTGCTGGTGAAGCAATGTAGGATGTACCTACGTGAACCGCTGGCCGAATAATGTAAGGTGGACCTACGTGAACCGCTGGCCAAGCAATGTAGGATCGACCTACGTGAACCTCTGTCGAAGTAACCTAGGATGTACCCACGTGAACCGCTGGCCAAATAACGCAGGAGAAACCTACGTGAACCGCCGATGAAGTAACGTAGGATTGACCTACGTGAACCACTTGTAAAGTAATGTAGGATTTACCTACGCGAATCGCTGGTGAAGTAATGCAGGGTGAACCTACGCGAATCGCTGGCCAAGTAATGTAGGTGGACCTACGTGAACCGTTGGCCAAGTAATGTAGGATGGACCTACGTGAACCGCCGGTGAAATAATGTAGAATGAACCTACGTGAACCGCCGGTGAAGTAATGTAGAATGGACCTACGTGAACCGCTGGTGAAGTAATGTGGGGTGGACCTACGTGAACCTCTGGTGAAGTAATGTAGGATGGACCTACGTGAACCACTGGTGAAGTAATGTAGAATGGACCTACGTGAACCGCTGGTGAAGTAATGTAGGAAGGATCTACGTGAACCTCTGGTGAAGTAATGTCTGTGGACCTACGTGAACCGCTGGTGAAGTAATGTGGGGTGGACCTACGTGAACCTCTGGTGAAGTAATGTATGTGGACCTACGTGAACCGCTGGTGAAGTAATGTGGGGTGGACCTACGTGAACCGCTGTTGAAGTAATGTAGGTGTACCTACGTGATCCTCTGGTGAAGTAATGTGGGGTGGACCTACGTGAACCAATGGTGAAGTAATGTATGTGGACCTACGTGAACCGCTGGTGAAGTAATGTGGGGTGGACCTACGTGAAGCAATGGTGAAGTGATGTATGTGGACCTACGTTAACCGCTGGTGAAGTAATGTAGGAAGAACCTACGTGAACCGCTGGCCAAATAACGAAGGATGAACCTACGTGAACCGCTGGCGAAGTAACGTAGGGTGGGCCTACGTAAACCGCTTGTGAAGTAATGCAGGAAGAACCTATGCGAACCACTAGCCAAGTAACGTAGGATGGACCTACGTGAACCGCTGGATGAGTAATGTAGTATGAACCTACGTGAACCGCTGGACAAGTAATGTAGGATGGATCTTCATGAACCGCTGGTAAAGTAATGTAGAATGAACCTACGTGAACCGCTGGTAAGATAATGTAGAATGAACCAACGTGAACCGCTGGACAAGTAATGTAGCGTGGATCTGCATGAACCACTGGTCAAGTAAGGAGGTATGAACCAACGTGAACCGCTGGTAAGGTAATGTAGAATGAACCAACGTGAACCGCTGGACAAGTAATGTAAGGTGGATCTGCATGAACCGCTGGACAAGTAATGTAAGATGGATCTTCATGAACCGCTGGTAAAGGAATGTAGAATGAACCAACGTGAACCGCTGGTGAGGCAATGTAGAATGAACCAACGTGAACCGCTGGACAAGTAATGTAAGGTGGATCTGCATGAACCGCTGGTCAAGTAAGGAGGTATGAACCTACGTGCGGCCTTTGTCAATCCTGTAGGCTGGCCGTTCTTTGACCACTGTTCTGGAACATTTTGGACCGCCATTTTGGATGAGATACATGCGCCGCTGTGCTAGCCATGTCATATGGACCTATGAGAAGCGATGGTGGAAGGGACCTACGCGGACCGGACCACTGGGAAAACGTTTTTGTAGGAATCGACGTCGAACGCTGCTCTAGCCATGTGGAACGTGTACATTTGGTCAAGTCATATATGATAGACCTCTCTACACTGCTGCCCAAACCAAGTAGGGTAGACTTAGATAGAACTCTACTAAAGCCATGTAGACTGGTCGCGCATCCCTGGTCAACCCATGAAGGATGGACCTAGATGGACCGCTGGTAGAGCCATGTAGAATGGACTCATGCGTATCCCTGGTCGACCCATGAAGAATGGACCTAGATGGACCCCTGGTAGAGCCATGTATATTGGACTCATGTGTACCGCTGTTCTAGTGATGGAAGCTGGACCAATTTGGAGCGCTGCTTAATCCAAAATAAGGACACAAATGAAGCGCTGTTCAAACGATGTAGGATGAACCTACGTGGACGATTGGTCATAAAAGGGAAATTTCATAATATTCCCTAAAATGACAAATTTCATTTTGGATATCAATCAATAGATAGCTCCAGACCAAATGTTCTATAGTTACTTATTGCTTCCAATATTCAATGTCATTCCTATCTGATAAATAGCTGTCGTTTTCAAAGAAATAGAACTTGCAACTCAATAGCCCAAGAATCCTATCTACTGCACCTGAATACTGCTGCCTACCAATAATGACTCAGTATGCCTAGCTACCTCGACCTGAAACTTCAGTCGACTATTTTCTAATTTAAAATATTATAATTTTATTATTTTTTTCTCTCTAAATACTCAATGTATTCGAGTATTAAAATATTTGAAAACGAGTGTGTCAATTATAAACAAATCTTAAAACATTAAATTCATGAAAACCTCAAATAATTCCAAAAATATATATTATAGAAAACCCAAATATTATTATATTTCATTTTTTTTAAATCACAATTTTAAAACTTTCAGGCATCAACGAGATAAATAGGATACACCTATTCTACATATATTGTAGAACTACAACATTGCTATGAAAACAAAGTTAATGGCCATAAAGGCGAAATGTCTATTTAGAAAATTCGAGCATTGTACTATATCATTTCAGCAATAATTATAAACCTGGAAATTTTTCTTGGAGGATATTGATTTAAAGAGACATAGATTCGGCCCAGCCAATTTGACAGCTAAACACCTCTTTAGCAGATTGTCAATATTTCATTAGATCCCGTGTGGATCTCATTGAATAAAGTCCGCCCTAGGCTGACGAGGGCTATTAGCCCGAAATCATGGTCTCTAGGTGGACGCTTTTCAGTTTGCCAAAGTGATGTTGTGGCTTTGTCACCGACCTGAGGCCGCTAGTTTGCGGCGACGGTCAATATATGACGTCTGGTTCTGACCTCTATTTTGACGGTTGAGGCGACCTTTGTCTCTTCAGAATTATATACATATTGAAATTTGAAATATTTCTACAAACAACCCATCATCATCAACGGATATTATTGTTGAGGGTTTTTTTAAATTGATTTGTGAGCTTTAATATATGCACTAATACACTAATTATAGAAGGAGAAGATTTTTTGTAGTATCCATATTGTCAGGAGGACAGATTTCTGGTATTCCCTCATAATTTGACTGGACCGACCGGTTGGGAAAACAGTGGCGTCACGTGGAAGAGGAAAAACTCAGTTCTCCCCTCTTGCTCTAACTGCTTAGTCGATTTGACTCAAGCACATAGTAGCTTTTATTTATATTTAAAACCTTTCATATATTATTATTTAAATAAATTTCTGTGTCATTCTGAAGTTTGTCTTCCCTAATTTTCTACATTACATTTGATGGAGATGCTGGGTAGATTAAATAAAACAAAATGAAGATAGCCAAGAAGACCTAGAGGCCATGAGTGCTGTGATCTACATTTTCAGACTCTGGCTCCATGATTCCAACGCCGTGTCAAAGCCAAGACTTCCCTCCAAGATTACGATGTCCCTATAGACGAAACGACTACAAAGCCGCACTTCACGCCGCAAGTAAAAAGACGCAAAGGTACTAGAGACAAAGTTCCAATGCTTCGATGGAATCTAGGCAGAAGCACGTCAGATCCATGTCTGTAACTACAATAATTGTTAGCCGTGGGTCACAGCTCCCATAGGGAACTAGTTAGGTTTCAAATACTTTTTAAAATTTAATTAACAGAGTTTCAATAATGATATTTACATTTTATTACCTTGTAAACCTCTCTCTTTGCTTATCTTGTATTTTTTATCAAATTTAGTTTGTTCTTGCCCTACATATATTGCTGTGTCATCCTAAAGGTTGTCATTCCTAATTTTCTACGGGGCCATATTTTAACCATCAAACATTGATTCCTAAACATATCGACCTTCTAAACCTAAAAAGACTTGGTAGAATTGAAAAATAAAATACTCATATCATGAATATCTCGATTTATAAAACAGTTTAAACGGGCAAGTAGTCTGTATCGCCTACTCGCAAATTGCCACTCTGATGCAGCTGAATGAATAATTGATTTTGGAAATTTTCACCTTGCGCGCAACCTCAAGAAGAATCGAACTAAAACCTGAAATTTTGGAATACTTTTTATATCATAAAAACACTTTGCAAAAATTAAGCCTCAACTTCCAACCGTTATTATAAATGATGTACAGATTATTAATTTGGATATTTTTATTATTTATATTTTTCTACTCTGGAAATTTCCCTCATTGCTCATCTTGTATCTTATAAATGTTGATTTTATTCTTGCCTTAAATAAATTTCCGTGTCATCCTGAAGTTTGTCTTTCCTAATTTTCCACGCGGCACTTTGGTGGAGATGCTTGGTAGATTAGGGAAGACAAACTGAAGATAGCTGAATAGACCTTGAGGCAATAGATGATGTTATCTACATTTTCTGAGACTGGCTCCAGGATTCCACCGCCGTGTTAAAACCAAGACTTCTCTTCAAGAAGATGATGTCCCTATATACGATACGACGACCAAGCCGCTCTTCACGCCGCACGAACAAGGACGCAAAGATACTAGGGATAAAGTTCCAAGACTCCGAGGGTATCTTGGCAGAAGAACGTTAGATCCATGTCAGTATCTACAATATTTGCAAGATGTGGGTCACAGCCGCCATATGGAAGGAGCTATGTAGCAAAAAGTATTTATCATATTTTATATTTATATTATTTATATTTTGCTACTCTGTCAATTCCCTCATTGCTTATCTTGTATCTTCTAAATGTTAATTTTGTTCTTGTCTTAGATAAATTGTTGTATCATCCAAAGGTTAGTCTTCCCTAATTACTACTTGACAATATATATAGATACCCTGACCTATGGGATCACCTCGGATCACTATTCTTCTTTAATATGATCAATAATAATGGTGATAGGAATCATGGTAAATGAAATGTTATAGATAAAGAAATATTATTAATATCAAATTATAATATCTTTAATATATATTTTTGAGTTTTGTGTTCTATTTTTGTAACAAGAAAATGTTTGGAATATATATTAAAAACTGAGGACATTTTTATTTATTTTTATTTATGTACTTATTATATATATAAATACAAATTATTAAAATAAATATGATTAAATATATTTTTTTCTTAGAAAAAAAATCTTCAAGTCTAAGTAGGTGAAGTTTGTCAAAATTGGTTTGCAGCAGTATTCAGTTCCAACAGATCTGATTTGGTTATTGAGTGCGAGATCTATTTTCTTCACAGAGAATGGGAAATCAATTTTTTCTTGATGTCCAATTTATGGAGATATTCTGTTTAGTTGATAAATGCGGTGAATATTAATATATTTCATAGAATATGGAGGTGGGTTAAAATCTTGAAGGTTGTCCAGAATTAGGTTGGTCCTAATATATTATATCTGTTCCCATCTCTTATGAAAATCACCATGGTACATGTAGTTACAGGTCCTTATATGACCCGCGTTCCATCTTGTTCAATCTCTTATAAGGACAATTATTCGACTTAAGGAATATTCTCCAGCATGTGACAAGCGGTCTACCTAGGTCTGCTGTTGAACAGCGGCCCGCTTTGTAGCATCACTTGGATGATTAGCTGTCCAGGTAAATCGGCTATCGATTTGGCCAGTCGCCTATATAAAGCCATCATTTTGCATGGCTAACGATCCGAGTGGGACCATCTGCAAGTGTGACTGCCAGTGCAAAGTGTTCCATATCTTGGCCAGACCAGAGGTCCACGTATGTCCACGTCTTGACAGGACCAGAGGTCAACGTAGGTCGGTATCTTGACAGGACCAGAGGTCTACGTAAGCCCATATCATGACAGACCAGAGGTCCACGTATGTCCACGTCTTGACAGGACCAGAGGTCCACGTAGGTTCCTATCTTGACAGGACCAGAGGTCCACGTAGGTTCCTATCTTGACATGACAAGAGGTCCACGTAGGTCCGTATCTTGACAGGTCCAGAGGTCCACGTAGGTCCGTATCTTGACAGGACCAGAGGTCCACGTAAGCCCATATCATGACAGACCAGAGGTCCACGTAGGTTCCTATCTTGACAGGACCAGAGGTCCACGTAGGTTCCTATCTTGACATGACAAGAGGTCCACGTAGGTCCATATCTTGACAAGACCAGATGTCCACGTAGGTCCATATCTTTACAGGACCAGAGGTCCACGTAGGTCCGTATCTTGGCCAGACCAGTGGTCCAAGTAGGTCTGTATCTTGACAAGACCAGAAGTCCAGGTAGGTCCGTATCTTGGCCAGACCAGAAGTCCACGTAGGTCCGAATCTTGACAGGACCAGAGGTCCACGTAGTTCCGTATCTTGGCCAGACCAGAAGTCCACGTAGGTCTGTATCTTGACAGGACCAGAGGTCCACGTAGTTCCGTATCTTGGCTAGACCAGAAGTCCACGTAGGTCCGAATCTTGACAGGACCAGAGGTCCACGTAGGTCCGTATCTTGGCCAGACCAGAAGTCCAGGTAGGTCCGTATCTTGGCCAGACCAGAAGTCCACGTAGGTCCGAATCTTGACAGGACCAGAGGTCCACGTAGGTCCGTATCTTGACAGGACCAGAGGTCCACGTAGTTCCGTATCTTGGCCAGACCAGAAGTCCACGTAGGTCCGTATCTTGACAGGACCAGAGGTCCACGTAGTTCCGTATCTTGACAGGACCAGAAGTCCACGTAGGTCCGAATCTTGACAGGACCAGAGGTCCACGTAGGTCCGTATCTTGACAGGACCAGAGGTCCACGTAGGTCCGTATCTTGGCCAGACCAGAAGTCCACGTAGGTCCGAATCTTGAAAGGACAGAGGTCCATGTAGGTCCGTATCTTGACAGGACCAGAGGTCCAGGTAGGTCCGTATTTTGGCCAGATCAGAAGTCCACGTAGGTCCGTATCTTGACAGGACCAGAGGTCCACGTAGTTCCGTATCTTGACAGGACCAGAGGTCCAGGTAGGTCCGTATTTTGGCCAGATCAGAAGTCCACGTAGGTCCGTATCTTGACAGGACCAGAGGTCCACCTAGGCCCGTATCTTGGCCAGACCAGAAGTCAAGGTAGGTCCGTATTTTGGCCAGATCAGAACTCCACGTAGGTCCGTATCTTGACAGGACCAGAAGTCCACGTAGTTCCGTATCTTGACAGGACCAGAGGTCCATGTAGGCCCGTATCTTGGCCAGACCAGAAGTCCACGTAGGTCCGAATCTTGAAAGGACAGAGGTCCACGTAGGTCCGTATCTTGACAGGACCAGAGGTCCACATTACTCCATATTTGACAGGACCAGAGGTCCACGTAGGTCCGTATCTTGACAGAACCAAAGGTCCACGTAGGTCCATATTTTGGCCAGACCAGAGGTCCACGTAGGTCCGTATCTTGACCAGAATCATCCGCACATAAACATTTCTGTTCAGCCACCCACATAGCACAATCTCTTGGCCTGACCAGTCATCCAAATGTTTTCATTTCTTAGAACGACTAGCGGTCCATGCAGATTCCTTCATTTGACCATCGGTCAATGTAGATCTATCTTTTGATGTGACCAATGGTCCGTGTGGATGTATCTCTTGAGGTAATCATCGGTCAAAGTGAATATTGATCTTAAACTGACCAGCTGTCTAAGAAAATATATTTCATTAAATGACCATAAGTTGATATTGACCTATTTCCCTACATGCCAAGCGGTCTACATAGATCTATTCCTTGACACGACCACCGGTCCATGTTGATAATTCTTTTGATACAAACAGCATTCCAGGTTGACCTTATTTTGGCACGAACAGTAATACCGCGTTGATCTTTACTTTAGATAATCAACGGTCAAAATGGTCATCGTAGATGCATATATTTTCAGGCCTAATGGTCCACGTAAATCCTTTCTCTTGAATCAGGTTCGTCGGTTCAGGTAGTTAGTTACGGGAAATCATGACCAATGGTCAACACTCTCTTGAATGACAATTGTTACAGAAGGATTCAGGTTTCTGCATAATCAGCTTCCCACGTAGATTTTCTGGCATGACGAGATATTCGTGTCTATCCATTTTTTGGCGAGAATGATTATTCACGTAGACTCCTTTCTTAGCACGGTCAGCAGGTCAAATGCCAGGATACATTCTTTTAATTCTCGCTGCAACAAGACATCAGTTTACTTAGTTATATCTATATATTGATTACTATATTTTCTATTTTGAAGGAGAACAGAAATTAATTTTAGCAAATTTATTTTAACTAATCATAAAGAGATAGCTTATGCAAAAAATAAATTTGAAAATATAAAGAACCATATACTCAAATTTTACCAAACCTTCCCAGTCACACATTATTACCATCTCATTTAAAATTTTGAATACTTTAAATACAAATCTAAGGATTCGATTAAAAAAAAATTTTTTTAAATATCAACGGTCAGTTGGAATTTTTTCCTATCGATTGCAATAAACACATTCTATTACAAGATCAGGAGGTGCCTTCTTTCCAGTTTTTTTCCCTCTTTCGGTCATTCATAAATTGGTATAAAAAGCTTGTAAAATTAAGTTACATTCATGGGCAAAACATAAAAAAGTTGTACCTTTAAGCATGTATATTCGATATTTAGATAATAACTCTGAAATATATTTGATACACAGTGACCTCTATTTAAGATAACCGGCTGCCAGATTTAACCTATCATCAAAACGCGCCCAATTTTTTCTCTATGACTCTCATTACTGAAACGGAAGCGAGATGCATCTGTGAATACTATTCTGTGCCATACCGCTATCCATATGACTATCCTGAAAAAATTACACAAACGGAGATGTTTATGTCTTCTTTAAGGGCCCCATGAGTGTAGGCCGTCAGCGTTCAATCTAGTAATAATGGCTCTAGTGTCTATATGGGAGAATTAAGAGTGTCCTATACATCCCTCATATTGGCGACAAAAGTAGATTTTGGCGCCGCCAACGCCATTCTTCGGAGACGTCGATTCACGCGTGATGACGTCATTCTAGCCACACCAGCACCCCGTAATCGATCTACAGTTCCTTTTCCCAATCTTCTACGCCATATATGATGCACTGTGGATGTGTTGAGGTTTCTGTCTGTAGTGATTTGACGTATGGACCAACCAGCCTTTCTGAGTTCAATCAACATACCTCTCGTGAAATCGTCTGTCTGCCCGAATTGCCATGACTGGGCGGCAACATCAGATGTCAGAGTGTTACTTCGAGGTCAGCCTTTAATACATGGCCAAAAAATAAATGAAAAAAGCATTTTAACACATGATTAAACTCAGACCGACTATATCGAATTAAATCTTGACAGTTTTTTTTTTTTTTGAAATCTAAACGAGTACCTTGACAAACAATAAAATTCGTCTGATTATCGATATTAATATATTTTCAATATTCAGAAAACATATTGAAGATGAATTTTTAAAATATTTATTAATGATAAAATTTCGTTTATTTTAAAAGTGAACTATTTTTTTTAGGACATAGGTACTCACATCGAGCTTCCTGAGCTCGAGCTTTATAATGATAAAATTATTTTTAAAAAAATAAAAATTGTATTTCACCTTAGTAGATAGACAATAAGGATTAAATTGATAGCAAAGTTTAAAATTTTAATTTCATAATTACCAAGTCATGCATAAAAATATAAAAACATGTGAAAAAGCATAGGTTTTCGCAGGCTTTGCGCAAATTATTTTATATCTAATAAATCGCCAATATTCACTGGCACTTTTGACAAATTTGGTTTGTATGTTCTTTGCAAATGTTCTTATTACATATACAGCAAGTCATGGTTGACATGCGGTTCTTGACGCAAGGGCAAATATAGCAACGTTTTACTAGCCATTTTCAGAGAAAAAAAAAAACTCTAAAATTAAACCTATATATAAAAAAAATTCAATATATTAAAAATTAAAAAAAATAAATATGGATAAATAATTGAAAAACAAGTTTTAAAGGATTTCACAAAAACGTACCAGTGACGAGAGAGAGGCCAGGCAGCAAGGTGAAACCTTAACTAAAAGTGTTACGTCAGCACTCGCGACGCGCTTTTGATGCACGCCGACAATTTTTTTTCACACTCTCCTGCTGCCGTTGAGGTTCAAATATGGTTTAAAATGTCTTTCTGCTGAATAAGTACAGCTAGGAAAAATACCTTTTTTTTTGCATTTTTTAATTCTCATTTTAGATTTTTGAAAATTGAGATGAGCTTCGGAGGCTCGGCGCGAGTAAATAAGGGTTAACATATTGTAGTTCTGTGGTTCTCATATGAACATTACCGAGTTTGAAGATTCTATAACTCTATCTGATAATTCTCTAAATATTTTTCAAACGAATATAGAATTAGACTAATTTCCATGCTGTGTAATAAAAGACTAATATTATTATAAAACAAACAATAAAATATACTACAGGTATTATAAATAATATTCTACAATCATGAGGCAAACAAAGAGAAAAATATTTGAGTTCAAAATTCGATATAATAATCCCTTGATTAATATTAAAATGAGAACATTAAGCCTCCAGTGATTTTTTTATTTAAAAATCTTTCAAGCTTTCGGGCAAGAAAGCCCTTCTACACGAAGAAATATTTTATCCCATAAAAGGGATTTCTTGCCTTGAAAATTTAGAGATTTTTGAATAAAATATTTCTAAAAGAAACTTTCCCTTCAGGCTTGATGTTCTTATTTTAATAATAAGAAAAATTAGCAATTATGAGAAACTCAAAAGAATATTTTTTTTCACAATTATCATAAAAATATATATATATTTTACAGTTATTACAAACTTCAGCAAAAGGATATTCCTCAGTTATAAGAAACACCAACAAAAGCAAATTTTTAAGTTTACAGAAAACCACTAACAGTATTCCACAGGTACTAGAAACACACACACAAATGAGGAATAATGTTCAAATATTATTAATATATAATTAAAATATAAAAAAAAAAGTTTTATTTTAAAAACACATAATATATATTACAATTATCAGACACAAAATGAAAATAAAATTCTAATATTTTCGAAATTCAGAGGGAGAATAATATTGAAAGGTTATTATATAAACAATTTGAGAAATTTGGGCTTGTATTTAAACTTACACACGAGAGGAACTTGAAGAATAATTAACTTATTTTCATTAACATTAACTTAAGAGTCAGACTGGTCGTTTCAATACGTCAGATGGAGAAAAATAAAAGAAAAGTGAGATGTCTCTCTAATCCGATTATTCTATAAATATGCCAATAAAATTGGAAAGGCACAAAGAAATGATAATCCTAAAATCTTTGAAGATAACTGAAAAATCCAATTTGAATGGACAAATAAACGTGGTATTCTTTGAATAAAGGTTTTTCAAGCTTATAAAGAACGATAAATACACTGATGTTTTCAATGATTGCTGACAATTAGAGAATTTAAACAGATCCACTCTTTCTCTATGTCAAAGTAAGGAAGAAGAAGAAACAGAGAGAGAGGAGAGTTGGCTCCTCAAATGTGTCTCTGATATTCAGAATAACGAAGAGAAAACATTTCACACGTTTAGAAAACACGACAAAAATGATATTACCAGTAAAAGGCTGCTACCAGAGGAACAGCTGAGAGTACAACCGCGTTTCCAGACATGGAGCCGTCATTCCGACAATAACAAACCAGGTTGGTTCAGGAGTTGTATTGAATTGGTTCCACGTGGAACACCGCAAGGACTCTATACACAGGTAATAGTGGTAGTTATATCGTGTTGTATTATTTTTATTTCTTGTTGCCTCAATAAAGAACGTCTTTTATTTTATACTAGACGAATGGCCCGGGCAACGCCCGGGGTTTACCCGAGTGCGAATATATTTTAAAAACGTTGACTTGGGTGAACAGTGTTTTTTGTTGCATCATGCTGTGACTCACACGATGACCCAAGGTCAACAGGGGTGGCGCAGCAAGCTTTAGCCTATCACCGTCTGGCGGCGCTGCTTGCGAGTTATATCTATAATTCTGCAAATAACTCTAAGGATATTCAAGATATTCAAGAAATTATTTTTCGAAAACCTTTCCGGGGATATACCTAATAATATCCCAGAATTTCATGGCGATTGGATGTATGGTTTTTGAATAACAGGGTTGTCTAGAGGGGGGCAGGGAGGACACGTGTTCCCTGTCAGCCAATGAGCGCGCAATCTATCCGTGAGCTTCAGACAAACAGACAAACAGACAGAATAAGGCAAATATATAAGTAGATTAACTGAGGCCTATGGCTTTATGATAAAATGATACTTGAATGGGCAAGTGAAAATTAAGAAACAATATAAAATTATATTCCTCATATGTGTGCTTTTGTAAATATTATATATTTATTTGAAAATTTATACATTTCACAATATATATAATACAGTTATTGAATATAAATGAAAAATAAATTTTTCAAAGATTTCTTAGTTTATCCGAAATTATCGTATTTTATTTTCATAAGAATGAAAGAGATCGATTTACACTACTTGCTAATATAACATTTACTCAATAAAACAACACATTTACACCTATTATCTAAGATAAAGGATATGTAGATTTGTGAATAAGTATATCTGTTCAGAATATATTCAATTGCAAATTTTAATTGGTACTGACAATGCTTTTAAATTGTACTTTTGAAACCTATTTGAAATCAATTTCGAAATTTGAAAATTTGAATTTTATAAAAAATATATTAAATTCCATTGGAACACTTTTATTCAGTAATTATATCTATTTAGCATAGTTTTAATATAATAATTCTTTAATATATATCTTGCATATTTTCATTTTGAAATATTCCTTATAACTTCATTCAATCTGTAAATTGTTTTCCTAGAATACACTAGTTTACAATTGATTTCATATAACTAAATTTGCATACCAACCCTTTTTACATTTTTCAATTGTGTTGATATTTTATATAGCAAATTTTTTATTATAAAATATTCCTTAAAACTTCATTCAATCTGTGTATTGTTTTCCTCGAATACACTAATTTACAATTTATTTCATTTAATTAAAATTGCATACCAACCCTTTGTACATTTTTCAATTGTGTTGATATTTTATTCTGCATGTTTTCATTCTAAAATATTCCATAAAACTTTCTTCAATCTATAAATTGTTTTCCTCTTATACACTAATGTACAATTGATTTAATTTTTAACTAAATTTGCATACCAACCTTTGTGCATATTTCAATTGTGTTGATATTTTTCTCTCTTTCCATCTAACTCTAAATTGCATACTAATTCTTGAAAATATTTCAAATTATCTTTCATTTCTTTCTATGTTTAGTTTACATTTAAAGTGTAAGTATCCCTAGTGGGACATAGCGCTCTAAGTCGAAATAAAGTAAAACCTTATAAATTTTTACATATTTAAATTGTGTTGATATTTTTTTCTCTTCTCATCTAACTCTAGGTAGGATGTCTAGAAGCCTGGCAGGGCTGATTTAATCTGACTCGACCGCGTAATGCCTAAAAAAGGGTGAGGCTGATTCGAGCGACCCGATGTTAGAGCTCTAAATGCATCTAACTATAAATTCATCTAAATGCATTCTTGTACATATCTCAAATGATCTTTCTTTCTTTTATTTCTATGTTTAGTTTACTTTCAAAGTGCAAGTGTCCCTAGGGAGACATAGCGCTCTAAGTCGAAATAAAATAAAACCGTATAGAATATAATAAAAACATACATCTAATGTACAGATTATCAGTGTGAATTAATTTCATTTCATAACTCTGGATCATCGCTTCATTAGGTAGAGATAGGAACTAAAGCAAAATATGCCTGAAATATAAAAAAACAATGCTATATAATATAACACATTTGATGTAATATGCGAGTGTTTACATGTGTGATAATCTGATAATATATATATTTAATGACGTGAATTATATCAAATAATCACAAATTACAATGCGCTTTATAAAAAAAAACGAAAATTCAGTTTAAATATTTTAATATTGTATACTGGGCATATACTGTATATAATTCTGCATCATGTTTAATGCGCATATTCTAATCACCAAATTACAAATATTAGATATTGTGAATTTTAATTGCAAATTATTTCTTAACTACTAAATATAGAAAATAAATAAATAAAAAGGTCAGGTGTTGATCATAAAAATAAAAGAGGCATATCCTGACCAGGAGCACATTTGCTTTATGAATGGCTTTTCTTGATTTATCAATAAAATGGGTTGGCCAAATATCAGGGAACAGGCTAAATCAATGTTTAGTTGATTTCTGTTCCACCAGATGACTATATTACATTAGATCAAGATCATACCACTGAAGGATCAAAGGGAACCCCTTTCATCTTTTCTATACATTATATTTCTGAATGGCATAATTGATACTTCTCTACGTTGATTGCATTGTTCTATTTAGAGATTCAAAATTACACATAAACCCACACAACTTGCTAAAATTTGGTATACTTTAGAAATGCTTTGAAGATAACTTTTTAGCGCTTAATGGATTAAAAACAAATAGAAGATTTTCTCGCTTATAGGACTTGCTCAAATTTTCAGATACAAAATAAAAATATCTATATATATAGGAGTTTTATTTGCATTCAACTACAACATTGTCTGCGTTTGTTGCTCTACATTTTATTTTAAAATTTTAATCAACCAGGCGCGTTATAGAAGTAGTTGAGCCTATAACAGAGGAAACCAAACAAAACAATAAGCAAATTAAAACATTGTAACACATTATTATATATTGAAGGGAGAGAGAGCAATAGACCTGACATCTTAATGCTATATATTGAAACATTTTAATTTTATAAAACGTTCACCCTGATAAAATATAGTATATAATAAATATTATCATCTGTTTAATTACTTGTAAGAATTCATTGTTTTCAGATATGTGCAATCTTACATTATTTTAAATATATTTTAGAAAAAATAATTATTTGATATAAATATTTTCAAAAAAGGAATCCCTGTTTATATATTGGTATTGAGCTTACCACGGGAATTCATTTTTGGAGAAGGGTATATTATGGAAACTGCTCATCCAAAACCGGCAAATGTTAACTTTGATGGTTGTAAACTGAATACTGCTGCGTTGTCCTAAACACGCACAAGTCAATATGATGGAATTCTATAAGTACAAGGTGTATCTACCTTAGATCTTCAAAGTTTTCTCTTCACGACCTTTTCAGGTCGTCTCTTGGAACTTTTAGGTTCCTTATTCTTCAATGTTACTTCGACGGTATATATTTTATGGCCATGAGAAACTTTGACCTTCTCAAATTCTATATAGCGTCTATTTTTATGCTCATATTTGACCTTGTCATCTAAATGAGCTTTATATCTTTCGATATATTCTTGCAAATATGCATCAATATCATTCTTTATGTTTTTTAGGATTGCAAACTCCTTTTTGGATTTCTTTTGGCGGTTATATTGATGCCTGATGCCTTTTTTTAGTGCAAGATAGGTAGGTTTTGGCTTCTTTGCTCTTTTCATCTGTAATATTTTGCTGAATGTCTGAGTTTCCGCAGAGGCCAATGTAGGCTGAGGTTTTGAGGTCTTCTTGAGGATTCCTCGTGGCACAATGAGGTCATTCTCTTCATTGGGACGATCGCTTTCTTTCTCTTGTTCCTGAAAACAAGATATACTGGTTAAACATATTGGATGACTCTATAAAATATGGAGGAATGTCTGATATGTTAGCTAGGTAGAGAAAACGCCTGAAAATGTGCTACTCCCCCATTATCAATTTTACTGTAAAAGGTTTATAGAAAAAAGGTATTTATTGAAAAAAATAATAGCAAACACCATCTCAATCAAATCTGCTATAAAGAGAACATCGAAATTTTACAAAGCAGATTAACAAAGACAATACACACCCAATAAGACCTGAAATATTTTTATTTATATTATCCATACGGGTTAAATTTTGTTTTTCTTTCAATTTTAGGAGTTTTCAATACAAATATTGTATTTAAGTCCCTTTAAAAATGTTATGGCCCCTGTTTTTTAGTTGAATAAGTTTTGTACTAGGAAAAAGGTCTTAATAAAGGCTTAGGTATGCGTATATCATATATAAATACATTTTTTTGTTGTTGTTGATAAATATTGTTCCTGTTTGTGATTTTCTCGATAATTTAGTGATAATTATATGATAATTTAATGCAGCGGGCGCGTTATAACCTTAGTATATTCCTTCATATAGATACAAATATAAATATAAGACCAAGACATATTTGTGAAAAATGATGTTACATTGTAACTGACTAAGCGATCTATTTCTATTTTATTAATGAGGTTTGGACAATATTGACCAAATTAAAATTCAACTCTGTCAAATCTTCACTCAGGCTCTTAGATTCAATAATTCTGTCAGCCTTGCTATATGCAGCTATGATTTGGGCCAATAACCAAAAAGGTTTGGTGGACGGTGTTCAGGACAATTATCCCCCGGCGGGTCTTAACTTTACCTAGATATACTCCCTGTTATATTCTGTGCATGGAATGTGGACGAACTACAATGTGAGTTACAGTGTTGAAATAAACACTCAGGTTCTCGCTTAAAATTCTGAAAATGGACAATAGCCGACTTCCCCATATATGTCTAACTCAACTACTGGAGATTTTAAGAAATATCTATATTGGGTTTGCAAATGGTTTGGCCAACATATTATATTCAACCGGATTTTATTGGTTAATACTGGTTTATTAACTAGTGCCATTTGATTCAAATAGCTTCACGTGGAGAAGAGAGAACTTTCCAGAGATCCATATGGTTACTTAGATCCACTGAGCGTTTGAATTTGTGAAGAAAACTTGTGTCAATCAGTTTTTATCAAATACAATAATCCATTATGGGTTC
Source organism: Cordylochernes scorpioides (assembly GCA_030710605.1). Taxonomy (NCBI): domain Eukaryota; kingdom Metazoa; phylum Arthropoda; class Arachnida; order Pseudoscorpiones; family Chernetidae; genus Cordylochernes; species Cordylochernes scorpioides. Next base: position 123,975,571 of record CP092865.1, on the reverse strand, counting down.
ATTATGAAATTGAGTCGGATTTAAAAATTATTCAACATCTTACCTTAGAGCTCTTGCGTCCGCGTCGGAAAAAATTAGCCATTCTTTGAAAAATTCCTAATTTTTTCTTGGCCCTGAAAGAAACAAACAGAATTAGATATTAGGAAGAGAATAGAGATAACACTTTCTGAATTTAGTGCAATCCATAATATTTATTTTTTGAAAATGAGGCTAATTTTGAATTTAATGAAAGTTTTTATATATTCAGAAAGAAACCATCTATGATATGCATTCTAAATAAACCTAAATATATTTAAAAGAAAACCAATGCAGTATATTATAAATAATTAAGAAATTTTGAAATAATTGAGGAAATAAAAAATAAATAGACAAAACCATCAGCAATATCAAATGAAACAACTCTGAGAAAAAAAAATATATACATAAACAATAATTGTATATAATTATAATAAAATATATAAATAAGATTTTCTAAGAGGTTCTAAACTGAGTATATACATCTGGTAAATCAATTTTTCTATTAATACTATTTTTATTTTCTAATGAGCTCCAGATTTCGGAAAATAATCGGCAATGTTTTGATATTTTGGTATATTATAGATGTGTGATCGAAGTCTGAAGTCTGACTATTGCTGAATGCCTGATCTACCAGTAGGGATGTCGGGCTATGATGTTTTAGTGCTGTTTGTGTTGGTTGATTCTTTCTGATAGATATTTGCTGGTTTCTCCTTAAGCAAGTTTTACATGTTATTTTGCCATGATGATATTGGAGAGTCAGATTACTGGAAAATAATAAGTATTCAAATATATTTTTTTTGGCTTCTTTTTGCATGTATAAATTAAAATTCGAAACTATTATAGACGCGTAAGATTCATTTTTAAAATAAACAATATCTACTGCCCTTACTGCAATGGAAAAATTAATTATCCCATTGCAGTAAGGGCAGTAGAATTTTTTATTTTAAAAAAGAATCTTACACCTCTATAATAGTTTTGAATTTTGATAACAGATGGCGCGAGTGCATCATAATAAATTAAAATATAAATATATGTAAAAAAACTATACCAATATTTAAAATAAAATTAATTAAGAAATTATTTAGAAAAATGAAATATATACCATTTAAAATTAATAAATTTCGATAACACGTACATTTTAAAAACAAAGTTTGGGGTGATGATAAATAAATAGTTAAATAGTGAAATCAAAAAATCTACAATTGAATAAATTAATAAACAAATATATCTGCTAATATTTGGAGAATAAAAATAAGTGTGACACATGAAGTAAAAAAAATAACGTATATTTTGGTAAATAGATCTCTATGTATAGTTCAGTATCTAGGAGGAGATTGCTTCAAACTTTACAACTGAAAATGCATCTTTTTTTAAAAATATCTATATGGATATTAATATATAAATATTATATTTATGATATAAATTCCTTTAAAATATTATTATTTGTTTGTATATAATTTTTGTAAATTATAAATAAAATTATGTTCCGCCAATGGTCAGCTTCATAGAATTTCACTGAAAAAAAATGTTTCTGCTTTTCAAACATGATTCAGAAATAATATCATGATTTTCCGACTAAAAATAACTATTTTGCCCAGTACTTGGTAAAATTTAATATTTCTTGGCTAAAAATGCGAATTTACTCTTCCAGATGTTTCATTATGTCTTGTTTCAGCCAGATTAGGTATTTATTGATGACGTGTATAGCCGACAAACGTAGTGAGTAGTCGATCCTGTAGGATGACTGTAGTCTGTTGGTTAAATGCAGTCGTTGTGGCCTCAATGTTAAAGTGGGTTCATGCGTTAATGTATTGCACCAAAGGACGAGACATGTTATATGTTGCTGGCTCGGCAACCCTGGAGCTGACGTCACTTCCTGTTGATGCAACCCTTGCGAAGGCCGCGTAGCCACGCGACTTATTCTCTTACTCCATGTTTACCATTTATTCTCTATATAATCCCTTTACCTTGTAGTTAATTAAACAATAATTAACGTTGAGCGCTGTGTGTAATCAATTGGAATACAACAAAGATTATGAGACTGAAGAAGCGCAAGGCCTAAAACGTGAAACTGAAGAAGCGCAAGACCTAAAACGTCAGAATGAAGAAGCGCAAGGCCTAAAACGTGAGTAACCAAATTTCCTTTGATTACTTGGACCATCCTTTTTTCTACTTTCCAAATATTTTGTAAAATGGCAAACACGACGATTACAAAATTAAATGGTGCTAATTACTCCAGCTGGAGCTTCCAGATGAAACTCTTTCTAATCGAAAACGATTTGTGGAGTTTGATCAATCCAGGAGAGGCTAAGCCTGACCCTAGTGACCTTGTTGCAACAAAACTTTTTTTGTCGCGGGAGGGTAAGGCGTTTGCAAAAATTTGCCTCGGGATTAATGATGAACCACAATTGCATGTTCAACATTTGAATACTCCGAAAGAGGTCTGGGAGGAACTGGAAAAATTATACGCACTAAAGGATAGTAGATATCGAGCCGTACAACTAAGAAGGCAGTTATATGACGAAAGGTTGACTCAGCACAGCAATATGGAAGGGTATATGGGGAAGATAAACCACATTGTAAACAAACTGGCCCAAATTGGCGACAAAATTGATGATGGCGATCTGGCTATGGTTCTTTTGGGTGGATTACCAGAGGATTGGGACACCGTTGTCTCAACCATATGTAACTTGCCTAATTCAGACTTCACGACCGCCACAGTTAAAAGACGGCTGTTGGCAGAAGCAGAAAGGCGTTCGTCAAATCTACCAAAAGATGTGGGTGCCATTGAAACAGAAAAACAATTTAAAACAAAGGTTGTTTGTTTCAAATGTGGAGGTAAAGGCCATTATGCAAGGTAATGCAGGAAGAAAGGAAAGAATGAACAAAGACCAAAGAGGTTTGACCAAAACAAAGGCGTAAATATGTCGGCAATGTGCAAAACTTTGTTTGGAGCTACCGCCGAGACCTGGATCATAGATTCTGGAGCGACGCACCATATGACTCCCAAGAGAGATTACTTCACATGTCTGAAAGAGTGCACAAGCAATATGAGTTTCATCACTATTGCGAATGGTTCTTCTATAGAAGCATGTGGTATCGGTACTGTCAGTGCCACTATTGTTGGACACAAGGGAGATGCCAGCAATTTCGTTGCCCAGAACACCTTGTATGTTCCAGATATGCGTCACAGTGTTCTGTCTGTACTCCAAATGATAGAAAACGGTAGAAAAGTTGTCTTCAACAGGAGTGGTTGCCGCATTATGGACATGAAAGGTAAACTCTTGATAGAGGGAAAGAAGTTGGGTAGACTCTATACTACGTCCAGACTACTCCATCCTCTCTGATAGATCAGAATGATCGTATTTCTCTTGCATCTGAATGCAAGGAAGAGCTTACACTGGAACTTTGGCACAAAAGGCTGATGCATGTAAATGCATATACGATAGCAAAGATGGCCAAGAACCAAAGCGTAAGAGGACTTGATTGCAGCCCGGCAAAGCCAGAAAAGTGCGAAGACTGCTTGATCGGCAAGTCTTACCGTCTGCCATTCCTTCAACACTCACACAAGGAGGAAAAAGAAACCATGCCGTTGGACTTGGTGCATGCGGACTTGATGGGTCCACTCGACGTATTGAGCTGGGGAGAGCCAAGTACGTCTTAATGTCTTGATGAATCTACGAGATATACAAGTGTATTTTTCCTGAAAAACAAAGACGAAACCCTGGGAAAAGTCAAAGAGTGGATTCAAGAATCTGAGAAACAAACCAGCCGGAAACTAAAACGAACACGTACGGATAATGGCTTGGAATTATGTTGCAAGGAATGGGACACTTTCTGCACGAGCGTCGGAATAGTTCATGAACACACTATGACGTATACACCTCAACAGAATGGTGTGGCAGAAAGAATGAATAGGACACTCCTAGATCTTGTCAGGAGCACTATATCTGGTAATGGTCTGCCAAAGGCTTCCTGGGCGGAGCTGACTTACACCGCAGCCTATGTCAGAAACAGAGTTCTCAACAATCACAATGGTGAAAGCACGCCATATGAAACTCGTTCTAATCGAAAACGATTTGTGGAGTTTGATCAATCCAGGAGAGGCTAAGCCTGACCCTAGTGACCTTGTTGCAACAAAACTTTTTTTTGTCGCGGGAGGGTAAGGCGTTTGCAAAAAATTGCCTCGGGATTAATGATGAACCACAATTGCATGTTCAACATTTGAATACTCCGAAAGAGGTCTGGGAGGAACTGTGGACAGGGAACAAGCCTAGTCTTAAACACATAAGAGCTATTGGCTGTCAAGTATTTGTCCATATTCCAAGACAAGTCCGTAAATCCAAACTCGAAAGGAGAGCTGTCAAAGGTAACCTTGTTGGATATGCACTCAGAGGACGTGGCTACAGAGTGTGGATTCCTGAGATGAAGAAAGTGGTGGAATCTCGGGACTGTGTCTTCAAAGAGAGTGATGTATCGGGGAACGACAGCAACCGGAAGGTGCTTCCATCAGTTGAACACTACAGCTATGGAACTCAACAGGAGATTGAAGAGAATCCAGTGTCTTTAATAGATCAAGAAGACGTGATACCTACAGAAGAGGACAGCCATAATGAAGATACTGTGAAGCCTTCTCCTACTCGATCTCATCCAATGATTCTAAGGAACCAGAGAAATGCTCAGAACTCAATTGAACTCCTTGTACTGAAGTAAATAAGTGGAAGAAACCTAGCGGACATTTTGACCAAGCCACTGGGGAGAAACCTACACGAACTTCATCGTTCGAGTCTCTTAAGCGGCGAATAATCCATGAATAGGAGGTCACTTCGAGGGAGGGGATTGCTGGCTCGGCAACCCTGGAGCTGACGTCACTTCCTGTTGATGCAACCCTTGCAAGACCGCATAGCCACGCGACTTATTCTCTTTCTCCATGTTTACCATTCAATCTCTATATAATCCCTTTACCTTGTAGTTAATTAAACTATAATTAACGTTGAGCGCTGTATGTAATCAATTGGAATACAACAGATGTCACCACGGAGATGGCGAGAGAGCAAATGAAGCTGACACCGGTCAGGGGAGATCTGTTGAGAGGGGTCTGTCAATTATCTTTTCTCAAAGCGGACTGATCTGTTTGAGCAAGAAGGGGACATACCTGAGACCCCGACATGTTTTTCGGACCTTTTTTTCTGTCTGGCGCCGGCTGTCAATCAATAGAATTTTATTTTTTCCGTTTTGGTAATTATATTATAACTATACAACACATAGGGATATAGGTATATATTGGAATATATTACAACATATATATATTTACACCCTGACTTTTATTTATATAGAAATATTAACTATCCTAGGGGATTTCCCTCTTTGAAGACTCTTTTTTTACTAAAATAAAGTGTTGATTTTACAAACAGAGGAGGTTTCTAATGAATGCTTTTATTGTAAATACAAACTTTCAATGATGAATCTCCACCTGAATGACCTAGAAGTTTCCCTATTTATTTATATTGTGGAATTATTCACAATATTCTACTGTGTGTCGATGTGAAATTCTAAGAAAATATTTAAACCTTTATTTCTGTGAATAATAAAAATAAATTCAAATACCTGTTGCCAGTGTATGTATGTTGAGCATCTCCACACTATCTTACCTATTTATCTATTTGAACAGGATATAAGGAGGGTTTGGAGGAAGTCATTGTCTAATTCTGATTAAGGGATTATGCTTATTTTGCCGAATAACGAGCTAATTATAAGGTTGTTCCCAAAAGTTCCGTATTTTTCTTAAAAGTTGTTTTTCTTATTACTTGGCGAATAATATTAATACGGCGAATAAATAATAATACATAATACAATTACTTTATACATAATACAAAGACATTATACATAACGGCGAATAATATTGGTAATTAAATTTTACAAGTGTTTACGAACTTTTGAGACAACCTTGTAATATATATTAAGGCCTAAAGTGTGATAACGTTTAAATATTCTGTCGTCATTGCTAATATACAATCCATCCATCTTCTATTCAGAATAAATAGAGAAGCGCGAATTTCCATCTTTGTGTGTTCTGATAAGTTTTTATAATATTTAACCTATGTTGTTGACATTTTTCCAGGATATAGTGAAAGGTCTGGAAAGAATGTTCTCATAATTAGAGTCAACAAAATACAAATTAGCCAAAGAACAGGCCAATTTTTATGCAGAAAATTACCATAATAAATGATTTATTTTTAAAGGTAATCTTACCAGACTCTCCTTATTAGCGATTTTGAAAATTTGACTGAGTTAGGATATTTTATAGAATTTCTACTCAAATTCATTTCAATAATATAAGTTAATATGATATATTATCACTATATCACAAATCTGATTTTCGTTTACTTCTTTATTTATATAGTTATGCTATTTAGATGATATTTTGGAAAAATGAATATTTTATTATCTATTATCTTACTTCTCTCTCTTTTTTGCCTTTTTCTCTCATATTATATTTCTATATACTAACATTTTTAGAACTCAGTCATTTAATAATTCTTTTGTTTATATATTAGTAAATTACATATTTTGAATTGTGTATATGGCTATATAAAAATGAGAAACAGTCTTGAACCTATAATTTGAATGTGAATAAATTTGACAATCGCTAAGAAGATAAGCTGAACAGAAGGAAGAAATTATTTGAAATGAGAGAGAGAGAAAACAAGATGAGAGAATTATCTAAAGGTAGATAGGACGAGAAGATTTTTCAACTGTCTAAATTAAATATATTGATCATAATAGTGTAGGAAATAGCCTCTAATTGAGGGTTTTGGCACCAATAACAAGATATTATTGATTTAATGATTCAAA
>CP092865.1:123877722-123968598 GCA_030710605.1 Cordylochernes scorpioides | reverse complement strand
CTCACGACACTGTACTTCACCCTACAGGGCAGTCCCTTACTTGTGCTGCTTCTCCCCACGTAGAGAAGGACTTCTGGGCGGGTATATATAAGTAAGATTCAAATATAAAACGGACGCATTATCTACATAATATATATGGAAGGAATACATATATTTATTTTATCTTTTTATTTTATATTTTCACAAAATAAATCATCTTAAATTAGAAATATTAGGAAATATTCCATAAATATATTTGGTAAATAGACAAATGTATAAAGGGTTATTCGGATTCTTTTTCGTAGGTAAAATAAACACTATTCTTTTTACATGTTAAATATTATTTCAGGTGTGTCTATGGAGTGAATGGTCTTTATACAGAGAAGAAATAGGAATGTGTACAAGGGGAATTTCTTTTTCCAAAAATTATTATCGACGTCTATCTCTAAAACCTATTGAGGGCTTTACATATTTTTTCTATTTATAAATATATAATACACTCAAACTTGGATAATTCGAAGACCAAAGGACCATAAAAAAATTCGAATTATAAAAAAAATCGAATAAAAAACGGAAATTCTATTTATAGGAAATTCTAGGGACCAAGATAAATATTGGGATTGAAGACGTTTTCGAATTGAAGTTCGAATTTCCAAGTTCTACTTGTATATCATAAAGCAAAACCTTTTTTTTTTCAAAAATATTTAAAACCTGAATCATTCTCTAGTTTAGTTATCATTAACTATTAAAATATCATCTTAACAATTATAGTTAAGAAATATCACAAATAATTATCAATTTTAATAGATCATACCGAATAAGACTATCAATATAGACATGTGAGATAAGAAAACTATCTATTATAGACTTTAAAGTATATATTACCTACCTAGACTTATAAAGATAATTGCCTTCTCCAATGTAAAAGCAAAAAAATGGGACCCAGATCATTCAAGAATAAAACCAAATCTCGGTCACACACCGTTTTAAGATTCCTAGTTGCACTACTTCTGTGCGGATTTGCAAGGCCGAAAATTTCTGAAGAAAATGTTTCTGATGAACCATCAACGGATCAAGTGCCGCGGAGAAATATTCCTTCTAAGTAAGTTTAACTTGAAAAATCATGACCATCATGACTGGGTGAAGTAGTAAGCGTATGCCTTCGTCATTAAGACTGGGAGCATAACTCAGTGGCAGGTCAACTTAGCTCCAAAAGAAATGGCCGCCTCTGACATGAGGAAAAGACGCCATGTGCAGACTAACATGGAGTACAGACTCATCCTGTATCCCTGGATTAGAAGTCCTTACAGGGTACTATCAGCTAGGCCAGCTGAGCCCAGGTTTTTATAGGCTTGTTACTGCTTCCCCTCCTCCTTTTTTATCCGGGCTTGAGACTGGCAAAGGCGGAGTTACTTAATAAATAAATATAAGAGAGAAAATGAGAATAAGCTCGAATGTACAAAGAATAAAGTTATCTTACTAATTTGTTTAATAAAATTACAAATAAAATCAAAAGATAAATACCAAAGTGATAAATTGTTTAAAATTATAATTATAAAATTTATGAAAAAGGCATATCCTTATAGTTAAACTGAAAATTGCATATGGCTTGCGTCATGATTAATCAAGAATGTGTTATGTCCAATTCTGGAATAATTAAATATCAACGAATATTTGATATTTATTTTGATAGAAGGCGCAAGCCATCAACAACTTTCAGTTGCACAATAAGGAGATGCCTTTTTTCTTAATTTATCCACCTTATCCCAGTTAAATTTCACATTTGTACTATTTATTCCATATATTAATTATGTTCATATAAATATAACAAATTTTATATATTCTATAAAATAATCCCTTGTATCAATATAGAGTAAAATTAATCAGGCCTCCAGGGAAAAGTCTCTTTTCAAAACATTTTTATTATCTAGCTTTCAGGCACGGACGCCCTCCTACAGGAGAAATCTTTGTACTAAACCTTGTACTACCAGGTTTTGTCCTGTAGAAGGGCGTCCGTTCCCGAAAGCTAGATAATAATTAAAATGTTTTGAGAAGACACTTTCCCTGGAGGCCTGATTAATTTTACTCAAGTTTTATATATTGTATCTGTGAAGATAAATTCATTATTATTATATCATCATTTTTATCCAAATTCCGATTGTAATCCTCAATAATGAAATTCATCTCAAAAGTTTCTAAATTGAAAGAGGTATGATAGGTTCTTACAAAACGACAAGTGTAAATATCTCAGCTTCACAGCGCATAGTTTCCATCTATTTCAAAGCAGAAATATTTCATTCTTATTCTACATTCTATGAAGGCTGACGACATATTTTACACGATGTTAATAAACTCGTTATGATCTTCGAATATTGGACTCATACACTTTTTTTTTCAGAATTCCAAAAATAAATCATCTGAAGGTAAGGTAGCGTTTCAACCTCTATTTAACATTCCCGTATGAAGCTCGTGTGACATTGTTGTTGTTGCTTATTCTTCAAGTCGTTTAAACGATCTCCATTAGGTTCCATTGTCTCAGCTTTTCTATTATAGTTCTGGGGTTTTCCCAGAGGTATTTTCTGAAGGATTTGATACAATTTAATAGAGTGTGACATTGTAATGTTTGACCTCAACACAACTTCTGAGTTTCCATCTTTTCTCGGGCTAATACTGAGCTGTGTGGAGCTTACTCCAGATAATGTCACAATAAATATTTTACTGTTCATCCTTTATCTATTAGAAATTCTGTATGTTTATTTTTTCGCCCTAGTACACGTGGTACAGCCCATGATAATAATGCTGGGTGGAAGTTGGCGACTTGACGAAAAAAGTACCTTTAGTGGGATACAATGCGGGATTATTTCTACTGAAATATTGAAACAACAAAAAAATAATTTTGACAACAACGTTTCACTTCAAGTGAAAATAAAATAAAGTGTTTTTTAAAGCGTGAAATCTAGAAGTATTAGAAGTTTCTTTTACACTAGACAGACATGGAATCAAGTTAAATAAAAGTTTTTAACAAAGTTTCTATTAGATCATTTTAAGGTTTAGACCATCCTTCTACCGACTCTTATTCTGTATGTGAGATTTTTGAAAGCCATCTCAGAAATTTTCAAAATAATCTTTCAAGTAAAACAATAAATATTCATCGCGGTCGTTTCAATTTCATTAAATATGGTTCATAATCGTGACCACGTTTACCAGTTACAATTCTCTTGAGTAAACCCAATCTCATTGTTTTATGTCACATTGTTAAGTGTCTAAATGAAACTTTGCTATTTGAAAACGGGTTTGTGTTTGATCATTTGTCAGGTAGCAAGATATCAGATATCTAAAAATGTTTTCAAATATCGTATATTTAGTAAAATATGCAATAAATCTTCAATTGTATTAAGTTATTAATTAATATTTCAAGCGTATTTTCACGGCTATAAAGAATAATTTTGAACAGGAAATAAAATTTCCATTGTTTATTTCTTAAATAAAGAAGTATATTGTAGAGGGGGTGTTAGGTTTTATTTTTTATCATTATTATTGTATTTTATTAATTGATTATAATTCATATTCATAGAATTTTATTGTAACTTATCATCATTCTTTTTGTTGTTTTTCTTCTTCTTCTGTTTTTCTTTTGTGTTATAAATACAACTAAATCGCATTAAATCGTAGTGTAATTCTCTTTTGTTGTGTGAAATAAATCGAATTGAATCGAATTGAGTCAGCTCGTTCTTTCTAGAAGAAACTTCAAAGAAAACGTACTAACAGGGGGTATTTACATAAATCCTGTTTATAAGATATCCTCACTGTATAATATTTGCATATCTATTTTGCAATTTGTCATGTAAATTTTCATATAATAATTTTTATGTAAATATTAGTCAAAATTGACTGTATGAAACTTTGGCATGTAGGTTGAATAAACCTGAGATTGATAACTGCGCTTCGCTTGATTCCTAGTAGCTATTTAATAAGGTAACTCCGTGAAAATATTTAAATTTGTTTTTAGAGCGTTTATCGCGTTATCTCGGAGGAGATTAATAGAACCGCCGAATGCCGTGGTCCATTTGGACGAGGAAAGCGAAGACTAGAACGCGGCTGATTCCACACTAGCCTGTTCAGTGATTCGCTAACCATTATGTATGCACGAAAGAACGTGTGGCCATTGGACATGCGTCGGACCAGGAGGCTGTTGTTGGGTGCTGCGCTGCCTGGAGTATAGGAGCTCTATCTATTATTTCTTTCTGTTGTGAATCTCTATAAGACCGCTGGTCTTAATAAAGCTTTGTGTGTGTGTTTATAGCGTTATCCAGTTGTAGAACGAGGTGTATGACAGCTTAAAAGAAATATCCTCCAATATTCACCTTATGATCTACTCTCTTTATTCAAATTAATATTTTAGAAACCTTTTGTGAGCATAGTTGAATTCAAATGACTTACAGGTTTAAGAAATAAATTTCTTGTTTGCTGATTCCACATTAATATTCCTATCACTTCTCTAGCATAATATTCTTGTTGTGTCGTATTCAGAGCTGCCAAGAAAAAAGGATTTTTTCAAAAAGTGAAGAACTTTTTCACTAATGGCCGCAATATTACTGAGGTAAGAGTTCAAATATTATTTTATATTTAATATTATCTCTATTAAGAACTAATTGGTTTAACGGTCCTCGAGATGGTACATCGAGCTCAAGACAGAGATGGCTGGTGTCGCATCATGTTTGGATTGTAATATGTACAGTGGGCCACAACGTTCGATCGCGAATAAAATAATTTATCAAATATCTCCAGATTATTTCTACTGAAATGTTGAAAAAAGGATAAATAATAATTTTGACAAAAACGTTTCACGTTCAAGTAAAAGTAAAAAATAGTGCTAAAGCGTGAAATCTAGTGGTATTAGAAGTTTTTTTTTCACACTAGACAGACAAGGAATCAAGTTGAATAAAGGTTTTTAACACAGTTTCTATTAGATCATTTTAAAGGTTCTTGTTTAGTATTTTCTAAAGGTTTTCAGATGAAAATTCTTTGTTATATATATTTTTGACTATCAAATTATAAAACTATTTTAGAGGCGTAATATTATTTTTAAAATAAAACAATTTCTACTGTCCTTACTACGATGGAAAAATTTTTGACTATGTTGAATTACAATAAAATCTGAAATTTTACGAAATAAAGCTCTCTAAAATTGCTCGATGCAAATATTGATATATAATTCTACTGTTCCTAAAATATTATGTCTATAGTTTGCTGAAATACCATTTCTGAGATTTCACCCTTCAGTGTAGAATATATAAGCATAATGCTCCAATACAGTATTAGAGATCTAAAGAAACGGTTTGGTAGATAAAATTATCGAAACCGCTGGAAGGGTTCACCACTAATGAGCCATTGTCATCCCAATATTTTTTTCCATCGCAGTAAGGAGAGTAGAAGTTTGATTGATGTGTGAAAGAAACATTCGCGTCTTAATGTTTTCATCTGCTGTATATAGATGGCGCGTTATTGATTTGTATCAATAGACGAATAAATACCTTCTTTTAAAACGAAAGGCGTTTCTGTGGCGTAATTGGTGTCAAGGATTCCAGAATGCTGATAAAAAAAACTTCATGTTTGTTATAATACATAGCAATAACGCGCCATCTATATAATACAAATGAAAAACACTAAAACCAAAATGTTTCTTTTAATAAATATATCATACTTCTACTGTCCTTACTGCGATGAAAAAAATATGGGAGGGTTTGGCTCATTATGGTGAATTCTCCAAACGGTTTCGCCAATTAAATCTACCAGACCGCTTCTTTAGAGCTCTAATACAGTATTGGATCATTCTGCTTTCATATGCTACACTGAAGGGTGGATTCTTAGAAATGGTATTATAAGCAAATTATGGACATAAGCTTTTAGGACAATAGAATTAAATATAAATATTTGCATCGAGCAATGCTCTACCGCAAACAATAAGGAAAAGTCAGTTTGGCATAAATGAATACAAAGCAATAACACGTCATCTATATATAACAAATGAAAACACCAAAACGCGAATTTTTCTTTACACAAATAAATCAAAATTCTACTGTCATTACTGCGATGGATATGCGTTGAATTTTATAAAATTGTCCTATTCTTAACCAAAAATATTTATTCTGAAGTCTATGTGTCTAAAATGGTAGTTGTAATTTTAGTGCTATTATGTTTTCATCTATGGTTTTGACACTCAATGTTAAATTTCAACATACAAATATAATCAAGAAAGAGCACACTCACATATATGTACTATTTTTTGACAATATAATGATATTTTTTTATTAAAAATAGTTTCAAATTTTAAGGTGAAATTAAAATTATGAAACTTGAAATAAAAATATTTCCATGTGTTGTATTTGTAAATATTTTTATATTGAAATGCATATCTATATTTATAAAAATGAATGTATGTGTGTCCTTTATGCCTGACCAAACCACTCATTGGAATGCCATGAAACTTTGGGTTATTTAGTATAGTACTGGGAAGGTTTCTAGCGAATAAAATTTTTGAAATAACTTTTCGCCTAAAAATAATCAAGATAAATATTCTAATTTATCTGTTATAATTCAACAATCTGCTCTGAATATTATCATGATGATACGATGATTTTGTAATGTAGAAAATTAGAAAAGACAAAATTCAGGATGACACGGTAATTTATTTGAGACAAGAATAATGATACAATTCCAAGGCAAGATATTATTCCTTTAACTTCCAATTACCGAGGGAACCAATTCATATTGATTTTATTCAACTTATCGAGTATTTTTAAAGGGACCGGGAAAAATGTTCACTTTATCGAGAGATTCGTTAGATAAACCTTTACTCGGGTAAAACCCGGGCGAAGCCGGGTACGTCCGCTAGTAGATAATATTTTAACCATATTCATTTTCCAGGAAACGAACATTGAGGACAAAGTTCTGATTCAGGAGGAGAGCATTCCACGTGGAATCCTCAAAAAGCCTAAATCGAACAACATTGCCCTCGATAAAAGCCAACAATGCAATATAAAGGATCCAAATACTGCTATAAAAATGCACAAGAGTTGCCAGAAAAACGTGAAAAAGATGGTAAAGAGGCCACTACGAACATATAAAAAACCAAAAAGAGGCTTTGTACATATCAAGAACCGCAAAAGGAAACAAGTAAAGGAAGCCTTCATTCTAAAAAACATTGAGAATAAGATCACAGCATATATGCAAGAAAATATTGAAAGATACAAAGATTTGTATGATGGAGCTGTTAAGTATCAGCTGAAAAAGGGACGCCAAACGAAATCAAAGAAAGTGAAAGTGCCTCTTAAAGGAAATGATTACATCTTTGAATTAGTCCTGAAGAATAAAGACACCAAAAGGCCTAAGAATCGACCTACCAAAAAGGTCGGAATTAGGCGAACACTGACCTAAGCATCAGGTAGGTACGCCATGTTTATTGGGACCTCTGAACTCTAACTTCTGTTTCTAGGACATCAGCAGCGGTATTCAGGAGGCAGCTAATCTATAAAACTCGTCACATACGGAAAGAGGAGCATCCAAGAATGAAATGAGTCTCAACAGGTGAGTTAACTTCGATATTTAGAAGTAATACAGTAAAACCTCCCTGTGAAGGACACCTAATTGCAGAGCCAAATTGTCCTTTAGGGAGAGGCGTCCTCTTACCTGAGAATTGCTAAATAGTAAAAATGATATTTTTGCAAATGAAAACTGTCCTTTGTAGAGAGGTGTCCGCTAGCGGAGGGTGTCCGTTAAAGGGAGGTTCTACTGTAATAGCTTATTATAAACGAAAATTTTCATATAAAAATCAGTTCTTTTTGACACGTGTGTTCATTTTCAAAATGTAAAACAGTTTTACATTTACGTATGTCTTAGTAATGCGCTCGAAGCTTATTGAAACTATTTATAATTAAATGTATTTGTATTGTCCTCAAAGCTTATACCATAGTTTCTACAAAATATCTTTTCTGGGTTCAGCTTCAGTATCGGTATAAAACCAAAACACTCTAATGTAATATTACTGTGGTATGGTAGATTGAACTGGCGAAATCACTGGAAGAGTTCGCTACTAATGAGCCAGGTCTTCCCATCAAATTATCATTGCAGTAATGGCAGTATATTATTGTTGTTAGCAGTTTGTTGATGATCAATTTGGAAACTTGTTGTGCCGGTCACACCTTTGATAGTAGATAGCGTCGAATCTGGTTTTGCGACAGACGTTCTGACAATCCCTCTGTTCTTCTATTCTGTTTGGTTACTTGGTCGACCGCTATCGTCCTGATGTTTCATTCAAATTTCTCCTTCAAACTCAGACATATGTTCATAATGACACGAATATTTTGGCGAAGCATTAGTACCGTATAAATAGACTTATACTGCAAATCAATTAATCGTAATTAGCGAGTTCCGTGGCCAATATTGAATCTAAAATAAATCAGAGCAATACGGCGCCATCTATATATAACGAATGAAGACATTTGGACCCGAATATTTCTTTCAACAAATAAATCAAACTTCTATTGTCCTTATTACGATGCCCTCTCAATATTTTTCATCTCAGTAAGGACAGTAGAAAAGTTTGACTTATTTGTGAAAATAAACATTCGCGTCTTAATGTCTTCATACTTAACCAATAATCTTTATTCTAAAGTATAAAATGGTAGTTTTCTTTCTTTCTTTTTTTGGCTATTGTGTTTCAATCTATGTGTGTGTATGCATGTCTGTGTGCGGTTTTAACACTCAATGCTAAAATATAACATACACTCTATCTCTCTCTAATATATAATCTTATTTGTTCATTAAAAAATGTTTCAAATTTTAATGTAAAAAAATGGTGCTGGATGCACAGTTCAGAAGAGCTGGAACTTTTGCTTTGTATAAATCGGCCACCAAATTTCAATCCTTTGTATGTTTGGTCGAAACGACAACTCCTTCTTTGTATGCCAATTTTCTATAGTTTATTTTTTATAAAATATTATAAGTTTAAAAGCAGTGTTTTATATATATGGGTCATAGCCATTAAAAAACACACTTATTAATATTTTCTTAATGTGTACCTCATTGGTTACTACACCAGTTTAAGATCTGTTTCGTTTGAAAAAACACGTTATAAATTATTGATTGACTTCCAATAACACAAATAGCCTAATAACGTCTAATGGATGTAGCAGCTATGTTACTGGGACGTTCAACGTGGGGCCAATCTAGTCCAATTCCACGTCAGGCATGGAGGTTCTGGTCTGGAACTGCAGGGACATGGGCGGAATGATGGCTCTACATCCCTGGTCATCCAGTACTCTAGGATGTCTTCTTATTTACTTAGGTAACGGTTTTGCTTTAAAATGTTTCATTTAATATATTTTAGAAATATATCACTTTTGATATCTCTCCCTCCACAAAGTCTTTATTCCAAACTGCCTACAACACTTCACATGTCAGAAAACTTCCCCGGGTTGATCGTACAAACAGAGATATGATAGACAGAGATAGATAGAGATTGAAATTACTTTATTATAATGTCCATATAAGATTATATAAGGCTAAATACAGAATAAATATAAATAAATGAGATTATATATTAATAAATATATGAAATAATTGATAAATGTACATATATATATAATATATTCAATGCCGTCATTGGTGGCGCCCAACGCCGGTTGTGTCTGCCACCGGTGGACTGCTAGAGTTCTTTCCCACAGAGAAAGAGTAGATCAACTACAGTTAGATAGATAGAAGAATGGCCGCATCTAATGGGGTAGTAGGGCCATTAGAAGAAGTTAAAGCCGAGGAAGAAGTTGGGAAACCCTTTGTGGCAGAGTTGGTCGAACTTCTTGGTAGACTTGTGCATCCCTCTCTTATTTCTGTATTTAATCTTATATAACCTTATATGAACGATATAATCAAATTAGTTTCAATCTCTCTCGCTCTCAATGGTTGAATAAAATATACCCAATTTAAACAGGTTGAAATTATTGAATATCTTTCGGATTAACAATAATTTGTCAATTTGAAGAAACACATTACTGGGTTCCAATAAGACATGACACCTGAGTGGGGAAGTTATAGTCAAACAACTATAATGACAGAGTTAGTAGTGTTGGACATGACCTGTGAGCTGGAAAGTTAAAGGCAAGCCACACTGTAGCGACAGTTTTTATTGTTGGACCTGATATGTAATTGGCAAGCCGCTATAGAGACAGTAGTGTAGAACATGACTTTTAAGCTGGAAAGTTAAAGGCAAGCCACACTGTAGCGACAGTTATTAGTGTTGGACCTGATATGTAATTGGCAAGCCGCTATAGAGACAGTAGTGTTGGACATGACATGTAAGCTGGAAAGTTAAAGGCAAGCCACACTGTAGCGACAGTTATTAGTGTTGCAACTGATATGTAATTGACAAGCCGCTATAGAGACAGTAGTTTTGGACATGACATGTAAGCTGGAAAGTTAATGGCAAGCCACACTGTAGCGACAGTTTTTATTGTTGGACCTGATATGTAATTGGCAAGCCGCTATAGAGACAGTAGTGTTGGACATGACATGTAAACTGGAAAGTTAAAGGCAAGCCACACTGTAGCGACAGTTATTAGTGTTGGACCTGATATGTAATTGACAAGCCGCTATAGAGACAGTAGTGTTGGACATGACATGTAAGCTGGAAAGTTAAAGGCAAGCCACACTGTAGCGACAGTTATTAGTGTTGCAACTGATATGTAATTGACAAGCCGCTATAGAGACAGTAGTTTTGGACATGACATGTAAGCTGGAAAGTTAAAGGCAAGCCACACTGTAGCGACAGTTTTTATTGTTGGACCTGATATGTAATTGGCAAGCCGCTATAGAGACAGTAGTGTTGGACATGACATGTAAACTGGAAAGTTAAAGGCAAGCCACACTGTAGCGACAGTTATTTGTGTTGGACCTGATATGTAATTGACAAGCCGCTATAGAGACAGTAGTGTTGGACATGACATGTAAGCTGGAAAGTTAAAGGCAAGCCACACTGTAGCGACAGTTATTAGTGTTGGACCTGATATGTAATTGACAAGCCGCTATAGAGACAGTAGTGTTGGACATGACATGTAAGCTGGAAAGTTAAAGGCAAGCCACACTGTAGCGACAGTTATTGGTGTTGGACCTGATATGTAATTGACAAGCCGCTATAGAGACAGTAGTTTTGGACATGACATGTAAGCTGGAAAGTTAAAGGCAAGCCACACTGTAGCGACAGTTATTAGTGTTGGACCTGACATGTAATTGACAAGCCGCTATAGAGACAGTAGTGTTGGACATGACATGTAAGCTGGAAAGTTGAAGGCAAGCCACACTGTAGCGACAGTTATTGGTGTTGGACCTGATATGTAATTGACAAGCAGCTATAGAGACAATAGTGTTGGACATGACATTTAAAGCTGGAAAGTTAAAGGCAAGCCACACTGTAGCGACAGTTATTAGTGTTGGACCTGATATGTAATTGACAAGCCGCTATAGAGACAGTAGTGTTGGACATGACATGTAAGCTGGAAAGTTAAAGGCAAGCCACACTGTAGCGACAATTATTAGTGTTGGACCTGATATGTAATTGACAAGCCGCTATAGATACAGTAGTGTTGGACATGACATGTAAAGCTGGAAAGTTGAAGGCAAGCCACAATATAGCGACAGTTATTAGTGTTGGACCTGATATGTAATTGACAAGCCGCTATAGAGACAGTAGTGTTGGACATGACATGTAAGCTGGAAAGTTAAAGGCAAGCCACACTATAGCGACAGGTATTAGTGTTGGACCTGATATGTAATTGACAAGCCGCTATATAGACAGTAATGTTGGACATGACATGTAAAGCTGGAAAGTTAAAGGCAAGCCACACTGTAGCGACAGTTATTAGTGTTGGACCTGATATGTAATTTACAAGCCGCTATAGAGACAGTAGTGTTGGACATGACATGTAAGCTGGAAAGTTAAAGGCAAGCCACACTGTAGCGACAGTTATTGGTGTTGGACCTGATATGTAATTGACAAGCCGCTATAGAGACAGTAGTTTTGGACATGACATGTAAGCTGGAAAGTTAAAGGCAAGCCACACTGTAGCGACAGTTATTAGTGTTGGACCTGACATGTAATTGACAAGCCGCTATAGAGACAGTAGTGTTGGACATGACATTTAAAGCTGGAAAGTTAAAGGCAAGCCACACTGTAGCGACAGTTATTAGTGTTGGACCTGATATGTAATTGACAAGCCGCTATAGAGACAGTAGTGTTGGACATGACATGTAAGCTGGAAAGTTAAAGGCAAGCCACACTGTAGCGACAGATATTAGTGTTGGACCTGATATGTAATTTACAAGCCGCTATAGAGACAGTAGTGTTGGACATGACATGTAAGCTGGAAAGTTAAAGGCAAGCCACACTGTAGCGACAGTTATTAGAGTTGGACCTGATATGTAATTGACAAGCCGCTATAGAGACAGTAGTGTTGGACATGACATGTAAGCTGGAAAGTTAAAGGCAAGCCACACTATAGCGACAGGTATTAGTGTTGGACCTAATATGTAATTGACAAGCCGCTATAGAGACAGTAATGTTGGACATGACATGTAAAGCTGGAAAGTTAAAGGCAAGCCACACTGTAGCGACAGTTATTAGTGTTGGACCTGATATGTAATTTACAAGCCGCTATAGAGACAGTAGTGTTGGACATGACATGTAAGCTGGAAAGTTAAAGGCAAGCCACACTGTAGCGACAGTTATTAGTGTTGGACCTGATATGTAATTGACAAGCCGCTATAGAGACAGTAGTGTTGGACATGACATGTAAGCTGGAAAGTTAAAGGCAAGCCACACTATAACGACAGGTATTAGTGTTGGACCTGATATGTAATTGACAAGCCGCTATAGAGACAGTAATATTGGACATGACATGTAAAGCTGGAAAGTTAAAGGCAAGCCACACTGTAGCGACAGTTATTAGTGTTGGACCTGATATGTAATTTACAAGCCGCTATAGAGACAGTAGTGTTGGACATGACATGTAAGCTGGAAAGTTAAAGGCAAGCCACACTGTAGCGACAGTTATTAGTGTTGGACCTGATATGTAATTGACAAGCCGCTATAGAGACAGTGGTGTTGGACATGACATGTAAGCTGGAATGTTAAAGGCAAGCCACACAGTAGCGACAGTTATTAGTGTTGGACCTGATATGTAATTGACAGGCTGCTATAGAGACAGTAGTGTTGGACATGACATGTAAGCTGGAAAGTGAAAGGCAAGCCACACTGTAGCGACAGTTATTAGTGTTGGACCTGATATGTAATTCACAAGCCGCTATAGAGACAGTAGTGTTGGACATGACATGTAAGCTGGAAAGTTAAAGGCAAGCCACACTGTAGCGACAGTTATTAGAGTTGGACCTGATATGTAATTGACAAGCCGCTATAGAGACAGTAGTGTTGGACATGACATGTAAGCTGGAAAGTTAAAGGCAAGCCACACTGTAGCGACAGTTATTAGTGTTGGACCTGATATGTAATTGACAAGCCGCTATAGAGACAGTAGTGTTGGACATGACATGTAAGCTGGAAAGTTAAAGGCAAGCCACAATATAGCGACAGGAATTAGTGTTGGACCTGATATGTAATTGACAAGCCGCTATAGAGACAGTAATGTTGGACATGACATGTAAAGCTGGAAAGTTAAAGGCAAGCCACACTGTAGCGACAGTTATTAGTGTTGGACCTGATATGTAATTTACAAGCCGCTATAGAGACAGTAGTGTTGGACATGACATGTAAGTTGGAAAGTGAAAGGCAAGCCACACTGTAGCGACAGTTATTAGTGTTGGACCTGATATGTAATTGACAGGCTGCTATAGAGACAGTAGTGTTGGACATGACATGTAAGCTGGAAAGTGAAAGGCAAGCCACACTGTAGCGACAGTTATTAGTGTTGGACCTGATATGTAATTTACAAGCCGCTATAGAGACAGTAGTGTTGGACATGACATGTAAGCTGGAAAGTTAAAGGCAAGCCACACTGTAGCGACAGTTATTAGAGTTGGACCTGATATGTAATTGACAAGCCGCTATAGAGACAGTAGTGTTGGACATGACATGTAAGCTGGAAAGTTAAAGGCAAGCCACACTGTAGCGACAGTTATTAGTGTTGGACCTGATATGTAATTGACAAGCCGCTATAGAGACAGTAGTGTTGGACATGACATGTAAGCTGGAAAGTTAAAGGCAAGCCACAATATAGCGACAGGAATTAGTGTTGGACCTGATATGTAATTGACAAGCCGCTATAGAGACAGTAATGTTGGACATGACATGTAAAGCTGGAAAGTTAAAGGCAAGCCACACTGTAGCGACAGTTATTAGTGTTGGACCTGATATGTAATTTACAAGCCGCTATAGAGACAGTAGTGTTGGACATGACATGTAAGCTGGAAAGTTAAAGGCAAGCCACACTGTAGCGACAGTTATTAGTGTTGGACCTGATATGTAATTGACAAGCCGCTATAGAGACAGTAGTGTTGGACATGACATGTAAGCTGGAAAGTTAAAGGTAAGCCACACTATAACGACAGGTATTAGTGTTGGACCTGATATGTAATTGACAAGCCGCTATAGAGACAGTAATATTGGACATAACATGTAAAGCTGGAAAGTTAAAGGCAAGCCACACTGTAGCGACAGTTATTAGTGTTGGACCTGATATGTAATTTACAAGCCGCTATAGAGACAGTAGTGTTGGACATGACATGTAAGCTGGAAAGTTAAAGGCAAGCCACACTGTAGCGACAGTTATTAGTGTTGGACCTGATATGTAATTGACAAGCCGCTATAGAGACAGTAGTGATGGACATGACATGTAAGCTGGAATGTTAAAGGCAAGCCACACTGTAGCGACAGTTATTAGTATTGGACCTGATATGTAATTGACAGGCCGCTATAGAGACAGTAGTGTTGGACATGACATGTAAAGCTGGAAAGTTAAAGGCAAGCCACACTGTAGCGACAGTTATTAGTGTTGGAACTGATATGTAATTGACAAGCCGCTACAGAGACAGTAGTGTTGGACATGACATGTAAAGCTGGAAAGTTAAAGGCAAGCCACACTGTAGCGACAATTATTAGTGTTGGACCTGATATGTAATTGACAAGCCGCTATAGATACAGTAGTGTTGGACATGACATGTAAAGCTGGAAAGTTGAAGGCAAGCCACAATATAGCGACAGTTATTAGTGTTGGACCTGATATGTAATTGACAAGCCGCTATATAGACAGTAATGTTGGACATGACATGTAAAGCTGGAAAGTTAAAGGCAAGCCACACTGTAGCGACAGTTATTAGTGTTGGACCTGATATGTAATTTACAAGCCGCTATAGAGACAGTAGTGTTGGACATGACATGTAAGCTGGAAAGTTAAAGGCAAGCCACACTGTAGCGACAGTTATTAGTGTTGGACCTGATATGTAATTGACAAGCCGCTATAGAGACAGTAGTGTTGGACATGACATGTAAGGTGGAAAGTTAAAGGCAAGCCACACTATAGCGACAGGTATTAGTGTTGGACCTGATATGTAATTGACAAGCCGCTATAGAGACAGTAATATTGGACATGACATGTAAAGCTGGAAAGTTAAAGGCAAGCCACACTGTAGCGACAGTTATTAGTGTTGGACCTGATATGTAATTTACAAGCCGCTATAGAGACAGTAGTGTTGGACATGACATGTAAGCTGGAAAGTTAAAGGCAAGCCACACTGTAGCGACAGTTATTAGTGTTGGACCTGATATGTAATTGACAAGCCGCTATAGAGACAGTTGTGTTGGACATGACATGTAAGCTGGAATGTTAAAGGCAAGCCACACTGTAGCGACAGTTATTAGTGTTGGACCTGATATGTAATTGACAGGCCGCTATAGAGACAGTAGTGTTGGACATGACATGTAAAGCTGGAAAGTTAAAGGCAAGCCACACTGTAGCGACAATTATTAGTGTTGGACCTGATATGTAATTGACAAGCCGCTATAGATACAGTAGTGTTGGACATGACATGTAAAGCTGGAAAGTTGAAGGCAAGCCACAATATAGCGACAGTTATTAGTGTTGGACCTGATATGTAATTGACAAGCCGCTATAGAGACAGTAGTGTTGGACATGACATGTAAGCTGGAAAGTTAAAGGCAAGCCACACTATAGCGACAGGTATTAGTGTTGGACCTGATATGTAATTGACAAGCCGCTATATAGACAGTAATGTTGGACATGACATGTAAAGCTGGAAAGTTAAAGGCAAGCCACACTGTAGCGACAGTTATTAGTGTTGGACCTGATATGTAATTGACAAGCCGCTATAGAGACAGTAGTGTTGGACATAACATGTAAAGCTGGAAAGTTAAAGGCAAGCCACACTGTAGCGACAGTTATTAGTGTATGACCTGATACGCAATTGACAAGCCGCTATAGAGGCAGTAGTGTTGGACATGACATGTAAGCTGGAAAGTTAAAGGCAAGCCACACTGTAGCGACAGTTATTAGTGTTGGACCTGATATGTAATTGACAAGCCGCTTCAGAGACAGTAGTGTTGGACATGACGTGTAAGGCTGGAAAGTTAAAGGCAAGCCACACTGTAGCGACAGTTATTAGTGTTGGACCTGATATGTAATTGACAAGCCGCTATAGATACAGTAGTGTTGGACATGACATGTAAAGCTGGAAAGTTGAAGGCAAGCCACACTATAGCGACAGGTATTAGTGTTGGACCTGATATGTAATTGACAAGCCGCTATAGAGACAGTAATGTTGGACATGACATGTAAAGCTGGAAAGTTAAAGGCAAGCCACACTGTAGCGACAGTTATTAGTGTTGGACCTGATATGTAATTGACAAGCCGCTATAGAGACAGTAGTGTTAGACATGAAATGTAAGCTGGAAAGTTAAAGGCAAGCCACACTGTAGCGACAGTTATAAGTGTTGGACCTGATATGTAATTGACAAGCTGCTATAGAGACAGTAGTGTTGGACATGACATGTAAGCTGGAAAGTTAAAGGCAAGCCACACTGTAGCGACAGTTATTAGTGTTGGACCTGATATGTAATTTACAAGCCGCTATAGAGACAGTAGTGTTGGACATGACATGTAAGCTGGAAAGTTAAAGGCAAGCCACACTGTAGCGACAGTTATTAGTGTTGGACCTGATATGTAATTGACAAGCCGCTATAGAGACAGTAGTGATGGACATGACATGTAAGCTGGAATGTTAAAGGCAAGCCACACTGTAGCGACAGTTATTAGTGTTGGACTTGATATGTAATTGACAGGCCGCTATAGAGACAGTAGTGTTGGACATGACATGTAAAGCTGGAAAGTTAAAGGCAAGCCACACTGTAGCGACAGTTATTAGTGTTGGAACTGATATGTAATTGACAAGCCGCTACAGAGACAGTAGTGTTGGACATGACATGTAAAGCTGGAAAGTTAAAGGCAAGCCACACTGTAGCGACAATTATTAGTGTTGGACCTGATATGTAATTGACAAGCCGCTATAGAGACAGTAGTGTTAGACATGAAATGTAAGCTGGAAAGTTAAAGGCAAGCCACACTGTAGCGACAGTTATAAGTGTTGGACCTGATATGTAATTGACAAGCCGCTATAGAGACAGTAGTGTTGGACATGACATGTAAGCTGGAAAGTTAAAGGCAAACCACACTGTAGCGACAGTTATTAGTGTTGGACCTGATATGTAATTTACAAGCCGCTATATAGACAGTAATGTTGGACATGACATGTAAAGCTGGAAAGTTAAAGGCAAGCCACACTGTAGCGACAGTTATTAGTGTTGGACCTGATATGTAATTGACAAGCCGCTATAGAGACAGTAGTGTTGGACATGACATGTAAGCTGGAAAGTTAAAGGCAAGCCACACTATAACGACAGGTATTAGTGTTGGACCTGATATGTAATTGACAAGCCGCTATAGAGACAGTAATATTGGACATGACATGTAAAGCTGGAAAGTTAAAGGCAAGCCACACTGTAGCGACAGTTATTAGTGTTGGACCTGATATGTAATTTACAAGCCGCTATAGAGACAGTAGTGTTGGACATGACATGTAAGCTGGAAAGTTAAAGGCAAGCCACACTGTAGCGACAGTTATTAGTGTTGGACCTGATATGTAATTGACAAGCCGCTATAGAGACAGTAGTGATGGACATGACATGTAAGCTGGAATGTTAAAGGCAAGCCACACTGTAGCGACAGTTATTAGTGTTGGACCTGATATGTAATTGACAGGCCGCTATAGAGACAGTAGTGTTGGACATGACATGTAAAGCTGGAAAGTTAAAGGCAAGCCACACTGTAGCGACAGTTATTAGTGTTGGAACTGATATGTAATTGACAAGCCGCTACAGAGACAGTAGTGTTGGACATGACATGTAAAGCTGGAAAGTTAAAGGCAAGCCACACTGTAGCGACAATTATTAGTGTTGGACCTGATATGTAATTGACAAGCCGCTATAGATACAGTAGTGTTGGACATGACATGTAAAGCTGGAAAGTTGAAGGCAAGCCACAATATAGCGACAGTTATTAGTTTTGGACCTGATATGTAATTGACAAGCCGCTATAGAGACAGTAGTGTTGGACATGACATGTAAGCTGGAAAGTTAAAGGCAAGCCACACTATAGCGACAGGTATTAGTGTTGGACCTGATATGTAATTGACAAGCCGCTATATAGACAGTAATGTTGGACATGACATGTAAAGCTGGAAAGTTAAAGGCAAGCCACACTGTAGCGACAGTTATTAGTGTTGGACCTGATATGTAATTTACAAGCCGCTATAGAGACAGTAGTGTTGGACATGACATGTAAGCTGGAAAGTTAAAGGCAAGCCACACTGTAGCGACAGTTATTAGTGTTGGACCTGATATGTAATTGACAAGCCGCTATAGAGACAGTTGTGTTGGACATGACATGTAAGCTGGAATGTTAAAGGCAAGCCACACTGTAGCGACAGTTATTAGTGTTGGACCTGATATGTAATTGACAGGCCGCTATAGAGACAGTAGTGTTGGACATGACATGTAAAGCTGGAAAGTTAAAGGGAAGCCACACTGTAGCGACAGTTATTAGTGTTGGACCTGATATGTAATTGACAAGCCGCTACAGAGACAGTAGTGTTGGACATGACATGTAAAGCTGGAAAGTTAAAGGCAAGCCACACTGTAGCGACAATTATTAGTGTTGGACCTGATATGTAATTGACAAGCCGCTATAGATACAGTAGTGTTGGACATGACATGTAAAGCTGGAAAGTTGAAGGCAAGCCACAATATAGCGACAGTTATTAGTGTTGGACCTGATATGTAATTGACAAGCCGCTATAGAGACAGTAGTGTTGGACATGACATGTAAGCTGGAAAGTTAAAGGCAAGCCACACTATAGCGACAGGTATTAGTGTTGGACCTGATATGTAATTGACAAGCCGCTATATAGACAGTAATGTTGGACATGACATGTAAAGCTGGAAAGTTAAAGGCAAGCCACACTGTAGCGACAGTTATTAGTGTTGGACCTGATATGTAATTGACAAGCCGCTATAGAGACAGTAGTGTTGGACATAACATGTAAAGCTGGAAAGTTAAAGGCAAGCCACACTGTAGCCACAGTTATTAGTGTATGACCTGATACGCAATTGACAAGCCGCTATAGAGGCAGTAGTGTTGGACATGACATGTAAGCTGAAAAGTTAAAGGCAAGCCACACTGTAGCGACAGTTATTAGTGTTGGACCTGATATGTAATTGACAAGCCGCTTCAGAGACAGTAGTGTTGGACATGACATGTAAGGCTGGAAAGTTAAAGGCAAGCCACACTGTAGCGACAGTTATTAGTGTTGGACCTGATATGTAATTGACAAGCCGCTATAGATACAGTAGTGTTGGACATGACATGTAAAGCTGGAAAGTTGAAGGCAAGCCACACTATAGCGACAGGTATTAGTGTTGGACCTGATATGTAATTGACAAGCCGCTATAGAGACAGTAATGTTGGACATGACATGTAAAGCTGGAAAGTTAAAGGCAAGCCACACTGTAGCGACAGTTATTAGTGTTGGACCTGATATGTAATTGACAAGCCGCTATAGAGACAGTAGTGTTAGACATGAAATGTAAGCTGGAAAGTTAAAGGCAAGCCACACTGTAGCGACAGTTATAAGTGTTGGACCTGATATGTAATTGACAAGCTGCTATAGAGACAGTAGTGTTGGACATGACATGTAAGCTGGAAAGTTAAAGGCAAGCCACACTGTAGCGACAGTTATTAGTGTTGGACCTGATATGTAATTGACAAGCCGCTATAGAGACAGTAGTGTTGGACATGACATGTATGCTGGAAAGTTAAAGGCAAGCCACACTGTAGCGACAGTTATTAGTGTTGGACCTGATATGTAATTGACAAGCCGCTATAGAGACAGTAGTGTTGGACATGACATGTAAGCTGGAAAGTTAAAGGCAAACCACACTGTAGCGACAGTTATTGGTGTTGGACCTGATATGTAATCGACAAGCAGCTATAGAGACAGTAGTGTTGGATATGACATGTAAGCTGGAAAGTTAAAGGCAAGACACACTGTAGCGACAGTTATTGGTGTTGGACCTGATATGTAATTGACAAGCAGCTATAGAGACAGTAGTGTTGGACATGACATGTGAGTTGGAAAGTTAAAGGCAAGCCACACTGTAGCGACAGTTATTAGTGTTGGACCTGATATGTAATTGACAAGCCGCTATAGAGACAGTAGTGTTGGACATGACATGTAAGCTGGAAAGTTAAAGGCAAGACACACTGTGGCGACAGTTATTAGTGTTGGACCTGATATGTAATTTACAAGCCGCTATAGAGACAGTAGTGTTGGACATGACATGTAAGCTGGAAAGTTAAAGGCAAGCCACACTGTAACGACAGTTATTAGTGTTGGACCTGATATGTAATTTACAAGCCGCTATAGAGACAGTAGTGTTGGACATGACATGTAAGCTGGAAAGTTAAAGGCAAGCCACACTGTAGCGACAGTTATTAGTGTTGGACCTGATATGTAATTTACAAGCCGCTATAGAGGCAGTAGTGTTGGACATGACATGTAAGCTGGAAAGTTAAAGGCAAGCCACACTGTAGCGACAATTATTAGTGTTGGACCTGATATGTAATTGACAAGCCGCTATAGAGACAGTAGTGTTGGACATGACATGTAAGCTGGAAAGTTAAAGGCAAGCCACACTGTAGCGACAGTTATTAGTGTTGGACCTGATATGTAAAATATCGTAAAGATAAAGGCTGCTTGGCCGGCATTCATTGTCTTCAAATTGAAGATATTTCACCCAGTAAATCTTTTTATTATCTTGACGTTCCGAAAAAATTATTTTGTCCTCGTCTGGAGCAAACAAAAATTAAACATTGAGCAAAGAGATGAACATTTTTTTATATAATAATTTTTAACGTTTTGCCAAGTGTTTTAATTTTTGTTCGCTACTGACGAGGTCAAAATATTTTTGTCGAAACTTCGAGATAATAAAAGGATTTACTGGCCGAGGTATCTTCAATTTTAATAACTCCAATATGTAAAAAGAAAGTGATTGTAGTGACCGAGTTAGTAGCGCTGAACATGACACGTAAGCAAAGAAGTTATTGGAAAACTCATGTAGTGACAGTTCTTAGTGTTGGACATGATATGTAGTTGGGGAAGCTCTAGTTAGATTACCTAGTGACATAATTAGTACTGTTAGATATGATTCATAAGCAAGGAAGGTATAGACAAGCCAGTGTAGAGATAAGATTATTTTTGATTGCTGACTGCGGATTCCTAAATAATAGGAAGAGAATGGGTCAAATGTGTAACTACTTATTCCAACCATATTGATAGATGGCTATAGAAATGCGTTAATATTATTTGGAATATATTTTGAAAGTATGGAATATTATATTATTAAATTATTTTATTATATTTAAGCTCAGTAACAAAAGCGAAATCACAGATTATCATAAAATCCAGTTTAAAATAGAGATTTTAGTAATTTAGAAATATTACTTCGATAACTAGAATAGATATCTTAGGATCTTTTTTCGAAATAAATTGTGTCATCGGTGCAGGGAGACTGGAGAGCTAGGACTCCCTCCATCCTGTGTCATGGACCTTTGTGGAGCACTGGCCAAACCAAGTGGGTCCAATCCAGGTGGCCAAAGCATTGTAGAATGGATCTAAGGGAATCTCTGGCTAAGTAATGCAAGATTAACCTACGTGAACCTCTGGTGAAGTAATGCAAGATTAACCTACGTTAACCTCTAGTGAAGTAATATAGGATGGACCTACGTGAACCGCTGTTCAAGTAATGCAAGATTAACATACGTGAACCTCTAGTGAAGTAATGAAGGATGTACCGACATGAACCGCTGGCCAAATAACGCAGGATGAACCTACGTGAACCTCTAGTGAAGTAATGTAGGTGGACCTACGTGAACATCTAGTGAAGTAATGTAGGATGGACCTACGTGAACTGCTGGTGAAGTAATGTAGTATGTACCTTCGTGAACCGCTGGTAAAGTAATGTAGGATGTACCTACGTGAACTTCTAGTGAAGTAATGTAGGATGGACCTACGTGAACTTCTAGTGAAGTAATGTAGGATGGACCTACGTGAACTGCTGGTGAAGTAATGTAGGATGGACCTACGTGAACTGCTGGTTAAGTAATGTAGGATGTACCTACGTGAACCGCTGGCGAAGTAACGTAGGGTGGGCCTACGTGAACCGGTGGCCGAATAATGTAAGGTGAACCTACGTGAACCGCTGGCCGAATAATGTAAGGTGGACCTACGTGAACCGCAGGCCAAGCAATGTAGGATCGACCTACGTGAACCTCTGGCTAAATAACGAAGGATGAACCTACGTGAACTGCTGGCCAAATAACGCAGAATGAACCTACCTGAACCGCCGATGAAGTAACGTAGGATGGACCTACGTAAACCACTTGTAAAGTAATGTAGGATTTACCTACGCGAATCGCTGGTGAAGTAATGCAGGGTGAACCTACGCGAATCGCTGGCCAAGTAATGTAGGTGGACCTACGTGAACCACTGGTGAAGTAATGTAGAACGGACCTACGTGAACTGCTAGAGAAGTAATGTAGGATCGACCTACGTGAACCAATGTTGAATTAATGTATGTGGACCTACGTGAACTGCTAGAGAAGTAATGTAGGATGAACCTAGGTGAACCGCTGGCCAAGTAATGTGGGGTGGACCTACATGAACCGCCGGTGAAGTAATGTAGGATGGACCTACGTGAACGGCTGGTGAAGTAATGTAGAATGGACCTACGTGATCCGCTGGCCAGGTGATGTGGGGTGGACCTACGTGAACCACTGGTGAAGTAATGTAGAACGGACCTACGTGAACCGCTGGTGAAGTAATGTAGAACGGACCTACGTGAACTGCTAGAGAAGTAATGTAGGATCGACCTACGTGAACCAATGTTGAATTAATGTATGTGGACCTACGTGAACTGCTAGAGAAGTAATGTAGGATGAACCTAGGTGAACCGCTGGCCAAGTAATGTGGGGTGGACCTACATGAACCGCCGGTGAAGTAATGTAGGATGGACCTACGTGAACGGCTGGTGAAGTAATGTAGAATGGACCTACGTGATCCGCTGGCCAAGTGATGTGGGGTGGACCTACGTAAACCACTGGTGAAGTAATGTAGAATGGACCTACGTGAACCAATGGTGAAGTAATGTAGGAAGAACCTACGTGAACCGCTGGCCAAATAACGAAGGATGAACCTACGTGAACCACTGGCCAAATAACGCAGGAAGAACCTACGTGAACCTCTAGTGAAGTAATACAGGAAGAACCTATGCGAACCACTAGCCAAGTAACGTAGGATGGACCTACGTGAACCGCTGCACAAGTAATGTAGGGTGGATCTGCATAAACCGCTGCTCAAGTAAGGAGGTATGAACCTATGTGAGGCCTTTGTCAATCCTGTAGGCTGGCCGTTTTTTGACCACTGTTCTGGAACATCTTGGACCGCCATTTTGGTTGAGATACATGCGCCGCTGTGCTAGCCATGTCATATGGACCTATGAGAAGCGATGGTGGAAGGGACCTACGCGGACCGGACCACTGGGAAAACGTTTTTGTAGGAACCGACGTCGAACGCTGCTCTAGCCATGTGGAACGTGGACATTTGGTCAAGTCATATATGATAGACCTCTCTACACTGCTGCCCAAACCAAGTAGGATAGACTTAGATAGAACTCTATTAAAGCCATGTAGACTGGTCGCGCATCCCTGGTCAACCCATGAAGGAAGGACCTAGATAGACCTCTGGTCGAGCCATGAAGAATGGACCTAGATGGACCCTGGTAGAGCCATGTATATTGTGTACCGCCAGCCATGTGTACCACTGTTCTAGAGATTAAAGCTGGACCAATTTGGAGCGCTGCTTAATCCAAAATAAGAAGGACACAAATGAAGCGCTGTTCAAACGACGTAGGATGAACCTATATGGACGATTGGTCAAAAAAGGGGAATTTCATAATATTCCCTAAAATGACAAATTTCATTTTGGATATCAATCAATAGATAGCTCCAGACTTACCGTTCTATAATCACTTCTTGCTTCCAATATTCAATGTCATTCCTATCTGATAAATTGCCATCGTTTTTAAAGAAATAGAACTTGCAACTCAATAGCCCAAGAATACTATGTACTGCCTCTGAATACTGCTGCATACCAATAATGCTCAGCCTGCCTAGCTACCTCGACCTGAAACTTCAGACGACTATTTTTTTATTATTTAAAATATTATATTTTATTTTATTCTTATTTTTAAATACTCAATGTATTCGAGTAATAAAATATTTGAAAACGAGTGTGTCAATTATAAACAAATCTTAATACATTAAATTTATTAAAATTCTTAATAATTCGAAAAATATATATATTATAGAAAACCCAAATATTATTATATTTCATTTTGAATTACAATTTCAAAACTTTCAGACATCAACGAGATAAATAGGATACACTTATTCTACAAATATTATAGAACTACAACATTGCTCTGGATACAAAGTTAATGTTTATAAAGGCGAAGGTATCAAAATGTTCATTTAGAAAATTCGAACATTGTACTATATCTTTCCAGCAATAATTATATACCTGGAAATTTTTCCAGGAGGATATTGATCTAAAGAGACATAGATTTGGCCCAGCCACTTTTCCAGCTAAACACCTTTTTAGAAGATTGTCAAGATTTCATTGGATCCCGTGTGGATCTCATGGGATAAAGTCCGCCTTAGGCTGACGAAGGCCATTAGCCCGAAATCATGGTCCCTAGGTGGACGCTTTTCAGTTTGCCAATGTGGTGTTGTGGCTTTGTCACCGACCTGAGGCCGCTAGTTTGCGGCGACGGTCAATAGATGACGTCTGGTTCTGACCTCTATTTTGACGGTAGAGGTGACCTTTGTCTCTTTAGAATTATATACTTATCGAAATTTGAAATATTTCTACAAACAACCAGTTATCATCAACAGATCATTATTGTCGAGCGTTTTTTAAATTGATTTGTGAGCCTTAATATATGCACTAATACACTAATTATAGAAGGAGAAGATTTTTTGTAGTATCCATAATGTCAGGAGGACAGATTTCTGATATTCCCTCATAATTTGACTGGACCGACCGGTTGGGAAAATAGTGGCGTCACGTGGAAGAGGAAAAACTCAGTTCTCCCCTCTTGCTCTAACTGCTTAGTCGATTTGACTCAAGCACATATTATTATTATATTTTATTTATATTTAAAACCTTTCATATATCATTATTTAAATAAATTTCTGTGTCATTCTGAAGTTTGTCTTCCCTAATTTTCTACATTACATTTGATGGAGATGCTGGGTAGATTAAATAAAACAAAATGAAGATAGCCAAGAAGACCTAGAGGCCATGAGTGCTGTGATCTACATTTTCAGACTCTGGCTCCATGATTTCAACGCCGTGTCAAAGCCAAGACTTCCCTCCAAGATTACGATGTCCCTATAGACGAAACGACTACAAAGCCGCACTTCACGCCGCAAGTAAAAAGACGCAAAAGTACTAGAGACAAAGTTCCAAGGCTTCGATGGAATCCTCGGCAGAAGCACGTCAGATCCTTGTCTGTAACTACAATAATTGTTAGCCGTGGGTCACAGCTCCCATAGGGAACTAGTTAGCTTTCAAATACTTTTTAAAATTTAATTAACAGAGTTTCAATATTGATATTTACATTTTATTACCTTGTAAACCTCTCTCTTTGCTTATCTTGTATTTTTTATCAAATTTAGTTTGTTCTTGCCCTACATATATTGCTGTGTCATCCTAAAGGTTGTCATTCCTAATTTTCTACGGGGCTATATTTTAACCATAAAACATTGATTCCTAAACATATCGACCTTCTAAACCTAAAAAGACTTGGTAGAATTGAAAAATAAAATACTCATATCATGAATATCTCGATTTATAAAACAGTTTAAACGGGCAAGTAGTCTGTATCGCCTACTCGCAAATTGCCACTCTGATGCAGCTGAATGAATAATTTATTTTGGAAATTTTCACCTTGCGCGCGCAACCTCAAGAAGAATCGAACTAAAACCTGAAATTTTGGAATACTTTTTATATCATAAAAACACTTTGCAAAAATTAAGCCTCAACTTCCAACCGTTATTATAAATGATGTACAGATTATTAATTTGGATATTTTTATTATTTATATTTTTCTACTCAGGAAATTTCCCTCATTGCTCATCTTGTCTCTATATATATATAAAAGTCAATTCCTGTCTGTCTGTCTGTTTCGCGATAAACTCAAAAACTACTGAACCAATTGGTACCAAATTTTGCATGTCGCTTTTTATAAACCTGAGGAAAATTTTTGGATACAATTTGCTTAGTATTTTTGGCTATTTCTTTTTTTATTTGAATAACTTTTTTTTACGCGGATTAAATACGAGGCTTACGCGGAGTAAATACGACGGAAAGTAACAACACGAGGCCAATTAAGCGACCAATGAGCGTTCTGCATTTCTTTTCAAGTTGCTTGCTTACTTTTTTTAAAATATCTTTTTATACGAGTGTCACTTTTTTTTTCAAAAGTATTGAGAGAGAAATTTATATTACTAAGTTAAGGTAAGTTTCACACAATTAAAAAAAAAAGCTTTACAAAATTAGCGTTACTGTATGTAAACAATGGCTTTCTTATTTTTTATTCATTTTTTCTTCTGGCCTTTGTGTTTTTTTTTTTTTACAGTCAATATGATAATTCTTAAAATTAAACAAACAATAGTCAATATGCGAAAAATACAGTAGTGAAAATTTAATATGCATTACTGTCTCATTTAACAGCCAAAACATGTGTTTGTCTAAAATATATATTGCTAAGTTAAGGTACGTTCACACAATGCAATTTAAAAAAAAAAAAACATTACAGAATTAGCTTTACTGTATGTAAACAATGCCTTTCTTACTTTTTTTATTAATTTTTGTTCTGGCCTTTGTTTTATTTTTACAGTCAATATGATAATTCTTAAAATTAAACAAACAATAGTCAATAAGCAAAAAATACAGTAGTGAAAATTTAATATGATTTACTGTCTCATTTAACAGCCAAAACATGTGTTTGCCTAAAATTTATATTGCTAAGTTAAGGTACGTTCACACAATGCAATTTAAAAAAAAAACATTACATTTATTAATTTTTGTTCTGGCCTTTGTTTTTTTTTTTACAGTCAATATGATAATTCTTAAAATTAAACAAACAATAGTCAATATGCAGAAAATACAGTAGTGAAAATTTACTATGAATTACTGTCTCATTTAACAGCCAAAACATGTGTTTGTCTATAATCCAAATTTTTGTTCTGGCCTTTGTTTTTTTTTTTTTTACAGTCAATATGATAATTCTTAAAATTAAACAAACAATAGTCAATAAGCAAAAAATACAGTAGTGAAAATTTAATATGATTTACTGTCTCATTTAACAGCCAAAACATGTGTTTGTCTAAAATTTATATTGCTAAGTTAAGGTACGTTCACACAATGCAATTTAAAAAAAAACATTACATTTATTAATTTTTGTTCTGGCCTTTGTTGTTTTTTTTTTACAGTCAATATGATAATTCTTAAAATTAAACAAACAATAGTCAATATGCAGAAAATACAGTAGTGAAAATTTACTATGAATTACTGCTTCATTTAACAGCTAAAACATGTGTTTGTCTATAATCCATATACCCTTTGGTTTTTATCAGCCTAAAATATTAACATGGCTATTTTGGCATTAGTTTTTTTTAGTATTATTTTTTTTTTCTGACATGTTGATAGGGCACTACATTTTACAAAGTTACGGTTAGTAACCAATGCAGATTTGACAATATTTACAAACTCTTATTACTGTATATAAACAATGGGCTTATGTTTTTTAATTGTTGTAATGACCTTTGTTTTGTTATTCTTTTAAAAAAATCATATGTTTTGGGTCTGCACTGTTTTCCTGATAAGCTTTTTTTTTAATATATATATATACAAAAATATTTTTGGTACTGATTGTGCTATTTCTGTTTTTTTAGGACATCTTTTCAAATTGAATCATCCCATTTGATATGCCTCGCAAAAGATCTGCAATTGGAGTAAGTACACCTGCAGCTCGACGCATGGCTGCCCGAGCTGCTAGAGGCCAAAGTAGCCGCACATTGGAGAATCCCCAACAGTCTCAAGCCCGCCTCCAAAGTGACCGGTTGCGCCACAGAGTTCAACGCGCATCAGAGAATCCCCAACAGTCTCAAGCCCGCCTCCAAAGTGGCCGGCTGCGCCACAGAGTTCAACGCGCATCAGAGAATCCCCAACAGTCTCAAGCCCGTCTCCAAAGTGACCGGCTGCACCACAGAGTTCAACGCGCATCAGAGACTCCCCAGCAGTCCCAAACACGACAGGAGGCTGACCAGTTGCGGTATTTCAGGCAACGAGCTAGCACTTGGGCTGATATGCTCAATGCTGCTTTCCATTACAATCCGGCCCTGAATTATGAACAATTTACTTATCTTCAGATTGGCCATATGTATAAACAATGTCAACATTGTACTGCCTTTAAGTACAATGGTGAGCGGCCTGGAATGTGCTGTTCTGCAGGTAAGGTCAGAATTCCTGATTTACCTGAACCCCCAGAAGCTCTCAGAACTCTGCTCGATGGGTCTTCTCCTCACTCGGCTGAGTTCATGCGACATATCCGTCACTATAACAATGCCTTCCAAATGACATCTTTTGGGTGTGGTAGTCGTGTTGTGTTGCCAGGTTACATGCCAACGTTTAAGGTCCAAGGCCAGGTCTATCATAGAATTGGCTCTGTTTTGCCACCACTCAACTCTGATAGCCGCCATCTACAGCCAGCATTCCTTCAGGTTTTCTTCATCGGAGATAGTAGTGCAGAGGTTGCCACCCGCCATAGAAACTTTCCCATCACTAAGCCCCACATTGTTAGCATTTTGCAAGATATGTTGCATCAACATAATCCTTATGTCCATTTGTTCAAAGCTTCCATTGAAAAAATGCCTTCTCCTGATTACAAGTTGGTCATTAAGGCTGGCAAAGCACCGCCTGGACACCATCCTCGCACATTCAATGCTCCAACCATTAATGAGGTTGCCATTGTTATTGTGCAGGAAAACTGTGACAGACGTGACATTGTTCTTTCCAAAAGAGGCAGTGGTGTGCAGAGGATTAACGAGTTTCACAGGTCTTATGACGCCCTGCAATACCCATTGGTTTTTTGGAATCGTCAAGATGGTTATCATTTCCATATCCCTCAGCTGATTAATGGGGTTCCTTCGGCGCACAAGACGGTTTCTTGCATGGATTTTTATGCTTCACTGCTAATGATTCGTAGCCGTAATCCTGGCATATCAAATTGGTTACTGGCTTTTGGAGATTTGACCCATCACAAATTCTGGTCGACATTTATGCCAAGGTGGAATCTGAAAGGCTGCATTACATCTCAGCGCATCAAGCTCAACTTCGTGCAACCGAATACATCAATCTGTTAGATGCTATTCGCACTGACAGGAGTCATGCCCTTATTGGAAGACAAGTTATTCTTCCTTCTTCCTTTGTGGGCAGTCCAAGGCACATGCATGAGTATGCCCAGGATTGCATGGCTTAAGTCCGTAAATATGGTCGCGCAGACCTTTTTATTACATTTACATGCAATCCTGAGTGGCCTGAGATGAAACTAATGCAGTTCCCCACCCAAGGTGCATTTGTTCGGCATGACTTGGTTGCTTGCATTTTTCAATTGAAAGTTACCAAGCTTATAGATTTGATCACCAAGGGTGATGTTTTTGGCAAGCCCCAATGTTGGTGTTATACCATTGAATGGCAAAAGCGAGGGCTACCACATGCGCATATTTTATTGTGGCTTAAAGAAAAGATTCGCCTAAACTAGATTGATTCGATCATTTGTGCTGAAATCCCCAATGCGGAGGTTGATGCTTCACTGTTTCGGACTGTAACCAAAAATATGATTCATGGGCCATGTGGACATGGGTATCCTAATCCTGGCTGCATGGAACGGGGTAGATGCCAAAAGAAATATCCACGGCTACTCTTGGCTGAAACGCAGACAGATAGGGATGGCTACCCATTGTACAGACGTCGTAGGCCTGAGGAAGGTGGCTTTTCTTTTGTTAAAAGAGTGAGAGTTTTCACCATTGAGAATGGTGTTCAGGTTGTGCGCATGACTAATGTTACCATTGATAATAGGTATGTTGTGCCATATTCGCCTCTTCTATGCAGACTATTTGATGCTCACATCAATGTGGAGTCCTGTGCTTCAATCTCTGCTATAAAATATATCTGCAAATACATATACAAGGGTTCAGACTAATCAACTTTTGCAGTTACTGGTGCTCAAACAGAGTCTAATGAAGTGCTAGAGTACCAACATGGTCGATATATTAGTAGCAATGAAGCTGTTTGGCGCATTCTGGGATTCCCTATTCACAGACGCCATCCAATGGTTCAACATCTCTCTGTACACTTGGAAAATGGGCAGCGTGTATATTTTACTTCTGCTAATGCTGCAATACAGGCTCACCGTCCACCTAAGACCACGTTGACAGAATTTTTTGCCCTTTGCCAGCGCGATAACTTTGCAAAAACACTTCTCTATGTTGAAGTTCCTGTTTACTACATTTGGTCTGCTTCTAAATCATGGCAGCCTCGAAAACAAGGCACTCGCATTGCTGACCAAGTTGCTTTTGCTTCTGATGCTATTGGCAGAGTCTACACCGTTCATCCAAATTTTGAGGAATGTTTTTATCTTCGCATGCTGCTTCATAGTGTTCGTGGTCCGACTTCTTTTGCAGCCCTCAGAACAATCAATGGTGTGCTCTGTCAAACATATAAAGAGGCATGTATGCATTTGGGGTTGCTTGAGAATGACCAGCAATGGCATCATTGTATTCAGGAAGCAGTGCTAAGTGAGTCTCCTTTAAAAATCCGGGAACTTTTTGCTATTATTCTTACCTGCTGCCACCCTACCAATACTCAAGATATCTGGGCACAATTTAAGGAACCAATGTCTGCAGATATTCTGAATATTGCCAGACAGCAAGCCAATGACGGTCTTTTACAGCTGACATCCGAAATGTCAAATCAGGCTTTAATACTTTTAGAACAAAAAGTTCTGCAGATGACTGGTTTCCATTTGACAAAGTTTGGCATGAGGTCCCCACAGCGCAATGTTACGCACCGAACCAGTCATGAACTTTTAAGAGAAACATCGTATGATCTCAGCAGGTTACTACAATTTGTGGCTTCGAATGAACCGAAACTTGCCAATGTCCCTGAACAAAAGGAGGCTTACGATAGGATCCTTTCTAAAATTGAATCCAATGCTGGCGGATTGTACTTTCTTGATGCTCCGGGGGGCACAGGAAAAACTTTTCTGATCAATCTTCTTCTTACAAAGGTACGAAGTACTGGGGACAGTGCTCTTTCTACAGCTTCTTCTGGTATTGCGGCCACTCTGTTGCATGGTGGCAGAACTGCTCATTCCACTTTCAAATTACCCTTAGATTTGACCAGGGATGAGGTACCAGTTTGTAATTTGAATGCTGATTCCGCAATGGGTGAAGTTCTTAGACAATGCAAATTTATTGTCTGGGATGAATGTACTATGTCACACAGGCATGCTTTAGAGGCAGTTGACATAACACTTAAATATTGTAGGCAGGATCAGAGACCAATGGGAGGTGTAGTGTTGTTGTTGGCCGGTGACTTCAGGCAGATATTGCCCATTATCCCTAGAGGTACAATAGCAGATGAGTTGCATGCTTGCTTAAAGGCATCCCCACTTTGGTCATTTGTTGAAAGACTTACTCTTTCAACAAATATGCGGGCTGTCAATTCAGGAGATCCCAACTCACTGTTATTTTCACAATTTTTGCTTCAACTTGGAAGTGGCCAACTTAATGATACGGATGGTAATGTTAATTTTTCAAATGGATTGGTTAACACTGTTGTGTGTGTGTGTGTGTGACTCCCTTTCTGGCCTAAAGAATAGTGTTTTTCCCAACATTGGGGAGATGTTTAACCGGGGAAGGGCGAACTACTATCCTTGGCTTTGTGAGCGGGCAATTTTGGCTCCAAGGAATTGTGTAGTTGATGCCATAAATGCTCAGCTTTTGAAAGAAATACCAGGGCAAAGCATTTTATATACTTCTGTGGATTCCACCATTGATGCTGAGGATTGCGTGGAATATACAACAGAGTTTTTAAATTCTTTAGAACCTTCTGGGATGCCACCACATCACTTAGAACTTAGAGTTGGTGTTCCCATTATTTTATTGAGAAATATTGATGCACTCCGCCTTTGCAATGGTACTCGACTCTGTGTTAAAAGATTGTGGCCTCATGTGGTAGAGGCAACCATTTTAACTGGTTGTTTTCAAAATGAAGAGGTTTTTATTCCCCGGATTCCTCTGATTCATGATGATAAACATTCTCCTTTGCATTTTAAAAGATTGCAGTTCCCCATTCGAGTTTCTTTTGCCATGTCGATTAACAAGGCTCAAGGTCAGTCCCTCAAAATTGCTGGCATTGACTTGGAGCAACCCTGTTTCTCGCATGGGCAATTGTATGTTGCCTGCTCTAGAGTTGGCTCAGTAAGAAATCTTTATGTTTTGGCTCCAGAAAATAAGACTTCAAATTTTGTGTATTCTTCTGTGTTGTCATGAATAATTTTTTTTAATGCTATTTTAGTCTTTTTTTTTGTTTGAGTGGTATATTATTTTCATAATTCTTTCTATATACGTATATATTTAATGACAAAATATTGATGCACCACGCCTTTGCAATGGTACCCGTCTGTGTTAAAAGATTGTGGCCTTATGTGGTAGAGGCAACCATTTTAACTGGTTGTTTTCAAGATGAAGAGGTTTTTATTCCCCGGATTCCTCTGATTCATGATGATAAACATTCTCCTTTGCATTTTAAAAGATTGCAGTTCCCCATTCGAGTTTCTTTTGCCATGTCGATTAACAAGGCTCAAGGTCACTCCCTCAAAATTGCTGGCATTGACTTGGGGCAACCCTGTTTCTCGCATGGGCAATTATATGTTGACTGCTCTAGAGTTGGCTCGGGAAGAAATATTTATGTTTTGGCTCCAGAAAATAAGACTTCAAATTTTGTGTATTCTTCTGTGTTGTCATGAATAATTTTTTTTTAATGCTATTTTACTCTCTTTTTTTTTGTTGTTGTTTGAGTGGTATCTTATTTTCATAATTCTTTCTATAAAAGTATATATTTGCATATATTTGAAAGGTAAAATATCTAGAATTAGAATATTCAAGGACAGTTGCAGATTATTATGATTTATATTAATATATATATATTTTTAAAATTATTTTTCAGAAAAACTTCTACGAATGTTTGACTGGGGTCTGAAAACATTAGATTACAGGCTGCTGGCTAGGGTTGGTCAATCACGGTCACTCTTCTAAAGCAATTTCAATCCTTATCCCTTTTTCACCCAAAGAGTGTAATAGACCTACAGAGGATGCACCACTATATATAAGAGTTAACACGCTGGGGCGGGTACCTCGGAGGTTGGGTGGAAAATCTGCCAACTATTTGAACTATGTATTACTTCGGTGTTGCTATTCTATGGCTCTAATACTATTTATTAGCAATGTTCTTTCAGTATGAAGGAAATTGCACTCGGGGGAATTCCCGGGCGAAGCCGGGTCATTCGTCTATAAATGATAATTTCCACCAGATGTGCACGAATGTATATACTGTGCTTAGGAATAATTTTATTTAACCTTTCTTGAAATGCTGCTTCTAATAAATTAAAATATACCTATTTCAATTTCAAGCCACTATCTATACTTACTTAGGGTAAACCCGGGGCGTTGCCCGGGTCACTCGGCTAGTATCTTATAAATGTTGATTTTATTCTTGCCTTGAATAAATTTCCGTGTCATCCTGAAGTTTGTCTTTCCTAATTTTCCACGCGGCACTTTGGTGGAGATGCTTGGTAGATTAGGGAAGACAAACTGAAGATAGCTGAATAGATCTTGAGGCCATAGATGATGTGATCTACATTTTCTGAGACTGGCTCCAGGATTCCACCGCCGTGTTAAAACCAAGACTTCTCTTCAAGAAGACGATGTCCCTATAGACGATACGACGGCAAAGCCGCTCTTCACGCCGCACGAACAAGGACGCAAAGATACTAGGGATAAAGTTCCAAGACTCCGAGGGTATCTTGGCAGAAGAACGTTAGATCCATGTCAGTATCTACAATATTTGCAAGCTGTTGGTCACAGCTCCCATAGAGAAAGATCTATGTAGCAAAGTATTCATTATATATTATTTATATTTTCCTACTCTGAAACTTCCCTCATTGCTTATTTTGTATCTTATAATATTAATTTTGTTCTTAGATAAATTTTTGTATCATCCAAAGTTTAGTCTTCCCTAATTACTACTTG
Source organism: Cordylochernes scorpioides (assembly GCA_030710605.1). Classification (NCBI taxonomy): domain Eukaryota; kingdom Metazoa; phylum Arthropoda; class Arachnida; order Pseudoscorpiones; family Chernetidae; genus Cordylochernes; species Cordylochernes scorpioides. The sequence continues at coordinate 123,933,490 of CP092865.1, read as the reverse complement.
ACAATATAGATAGATATCCTGACCTATGGGATCACCACGGATCACTATTCTTCATTAATATGATCAATAAAAATGGTGATAAGAATCATGGTAAATGAAATGTTATAAATAAAGGAAAATATTATTAATATCAAATTATAATGTCTTTAATATATTTTTTGAGTTTTGTGTTCTATTATAGTAACAAGAAAATGTTTGGAATATAAATAAAAAACTGAGAACATTTTTATTTCTTTTTATTTATGTACTTATTATATAGATAAATACAAATTATTAAAATAAATATGATTAAATATATTTTTTTCTTAGAAAATCATCTCCAAGTCTAAGTTGGTCAAGTTGGTCGATATTGGTATTGCAGCAGTATTCAGTTCCAACAGATTTGATTTGGTTATTGAGTGCTGTTTCTATTTTCTTCACAGAGAATTGCAAATTATTTTTATCTTGATTTTTAATATATAGAGAGATTCTGTTTAGTTGATGAACGTTCTGAATATCTTATGCAAATCACCAGGGTACATGTTGGTACAGGTCCTGATATGACCAGAGTTCCATATTGTTCCATCTCTTATAAGGACAATCATTCCACATTAGGAATATCCCACAGCATTTGATAAGTGTTCAACCTAGGTCTGCGATTAAGCAGTCCGCTTGGTAACATCACTTGTGATGATCAGCTGTCCACGTAAGCTCGGTTCACGAATTGACCAGCCGCCTATGTAAGGCCATATTTTGCATGGCTAGCGATCCGCCTGGGACCATTTGCAAGTGTGACTGCCATTGCAAAGTGTTCCATGTCTTGGTCAGGCCAGATGTCCACGTATCTCCATATCATTACACGACCAGAGATCCACATAGGTCCTTATCTTGCCTAGACTAGAGGTCCACGTAGGTCCATGTCATTACAGGACCAGAGCTTCACGCAGGTTCTTATCATAATAGGACCAGAGGTCCACGAAGGTTCTTATCATGATAGGATCAGAGGTCCATGTGGGTCCGTATCTTGATAGGACCAGAGTTCCACGTAGGTCGATATCTTGACAGGCCCAGAGGTCTATATAGGTCCGGATCTTGATAGGACCATAGGTCCACGAAGGTCCGTATCTTGATAAGACCAAAGGTCCACGTAGGACCATATATTAACAGTACAAGAAGTCCATGTAGGTCCCTATCTTGATAACACCAGAGGTCGACGTAGGATCGTATCTTGATAGGACCATAGGTCCACGTTGGTCCGTACTTTGAAAGGATCTGAGGTCCACGTAGGTCTCTATCTTGATAGGACCAGAGGTCCACGATGGCCCGTACTTTGATAGGATCAGAGGTCCACGTAGGTCTCTATCTTGATAGGACCAGAGGTCCACGATGGTCCGTATCTTGAGAGAACCAGAGGTCCACGTAGGTCCTATCTTGATAGGACCAGAGGTCCACGTCGGTCCGTATCTGGAGAGGATAGGAGGTCCACACTGGTACGTATCTTGACAGGACCAGAGGTCCACGTAGGTCCGTATCTTGATAGAACCAGAGGTCCACACAGGTCCGTATCTTGACATGACCAGTGGTCCTAGTAGGTCTTTATCTTGACAGGACCAGAGGTCCATGTAGGTCCGTATCTTGACAGGATCAGGGGTACACACAGGACCGTATCTTGAGAAGACCAGAGGTCCATATAAGACTGCATTTTGAGAGGACCATAGTTCCACATAGGACCACATTTTAACAGGATCAGAGGTCCACGTAGGACTACATCTTAACAGGACCAGAGGAGCAAGTGGTTTCCTATCCTGACAGGACCAGAGGACCATGTAGATCCGTATCTTGATAGAACCAGAGGTCCACGTAGGTCCGTATCTTGATAGGACCATAGGTCCACGAAGGTCCGTATCTTGATAGGACCATAGATCCACGTGGGTCCGAATCTTGATAGGATCAGAGGTCCACGTAGGTCGATATCTTGACATGACCAGAGGTCCATGTAGGTCCGTATTTTTATAGGACCATAGGTTCACGAAGGTCCGTATCTTGATAGGACCATAGGTCCACGTAGGACCATATCTTAAAAGTACCAGAGGTCCATGTAGGTCCCTATCTTGATAACACCAGAGGTCCACGTAGGACCGTATCTTGATAGAACCAGAGGTCCACGTAGGTCCCTAACTTGATAGGACCATAGGTCCACGTTGGTCCGTACTTTGATAGGATCAGAGGTCTACGTAGGTCTCTAACTTGATAGGACCATAGGTCCACGTTGGTCCGTACTTTGATAGGATCAGAGGTCTACGTAGGTCTCTAACTTGATAGGACCATAGGTCCACGTTGGTCCGTACTTTGATAGGATCAGAAGTCCACGTAGGTTAGTATCTTGATAGTACCAGAGGTCCACGATGGTCCGTATCTGGATAGGATAGGAGGTCCACAGAGGTCCGTATCTTGAGAGGGCCAGAGGTCCGTGTAGGTCCGTATCTTGACAAAACCAGAGGTCCACGTAGGTCCGTATCTTGATAGGACCAGAGGTCCACGTAGGTCCGTACTTTGATAGGATCAGAGGTCCATGTAGGTCCCTATCTTGATAGGATCAGAGGTCCACGTAGGTCCGTATCTGGATAGGACCAGAGGTCCACGTAGGTCCGTATCATGATAGGACCAGAGGTCCACACAGATCCGTATCTTGACATGACCAGAGGTTCACACAAGTCCGTATCTTGACATGACCAGAGGTCCTAGTAGGTCTTTATCTTGACAGGACCAGAAATCCACGTAGGTCCGTACTTTGATAGGATCAGAGGTCCATGTAGGTCCCTATCTTGATAGTACCAGAGGTCCACGAAGGTCCGTATCTTGATAGGACCATAGATCCACGTGGGTCCGAATCTTGATAGGATCAGAGGTCCACGTAGGTCGATATCTTGACATGACCAGAGGTCCATGTAGGTCCGTATTTTTATAGGACCATAGGTTCACGAAGGTCCGTATCTTGATAGGACCATAGGTCCACGCAGGACCATATCTTAAAAGTACCAGAGGTCCATGTAGGTCCCTATCTTGATAACACCAGAGGTCCACGTAGGACCGTATCTTGATAGAACCAGAGGTTCACGTAGGTCCCTAACTTGATAGGACCATAGGTCCACGTTGGTCCGTACTTTGATAGGATCAGAGGTCTACGTAGGTCTCTAACTTGATAGGACCATAGGTCCACGTTGGTCCGTACTTTGATAGGATCAGAGGTCTACGTAGGTCTCTAACTTGATAGGACCATAGGTCCACGTTGGTCCGTACTTTGATAGGATCAGAAGTCCACGTAGGTTAGTATCTTGATAGTACCAGAGGTCCACGATGGTCCGTATCTGGATAGGATAGGAGGTCCACAGAGGTCCGTATCTTGAGAGGGCCAGAGGTCCACGTAGGTCCGTATCTGGATACGACCAGAGGTCTACGTAGGTCTGTATCTTGATAGGACCAGAGGTCCACACAGGTCCGTATCTTGAGAGGGCCAGAGGTCCATGTAGGTCCGTATCTTAACAAAACAAGAGGTCCACGTAGGTCCGTATCTGGATAGGACCAGAGGTCCACGTAGGTCCGTATCTTGATAGGACCAGAGGTCCACACAGGTCGGTATCTTGAAATGACCAGAGGTCCTAGTAGGTCTTTATCTTGACAGGACCAGAGGTCCACGTAGGTCCGTATCTTGACAGGACCAGGGGTCCACACAGGACCATATCTTGAGAAGACCAGAGGTCAATATAAGACTTCATTTTGAAAGGACCATAGTTCCACGTAGGACCACATCTTGACAGGACCAGTTGTCCACGTAGGACCACATCTTAACAGGACCTGAGAAGCAAGTGGTTTCCTATCCTGACAGGACCAGAGGACTACCTAGGACCACATTTTGACAGGATCAGAGGTCCACGTAGGACCACATCTTAACAGGACCAGAGGAGCAAGTGGGTTCCTATCCTGACAGGACCAGAGGACCACCTAGGACCACATTTTGACAGGATCATAGGTCTACGTAGGATCACATTTTGACAGGACCAGTGGTCCACGTCGGGCCACATCTTAACAGAACCAGAGGAGCAAGTAGGTTCATATCCTGACATGATAAGAGGACCACCTAGGACCACATTTTGACAGGATCAGAGGTCCATGTAGGACTACGTCTTAACAGGACCAGTAGTCCACGTAGGACACATTTTAACAGGATCAGAGGAGAAAGTGTGGGTTCATATCCTGACATGATAAGAGGACCACATAGGACCACATCTTGACAGGACCAGAGCACCAAGTAGATTCATATCCTGACAGGACCAGAGGACCAAGTCGGTTCATATACTGATAGGACCAGAGGACCATGTCGGTTCGTATCCTGATTGGACCTGAGGTCCACGTAGGTTCATATCTTAGCAGAACCAGAGGTAATCGTGCCTAACTTCCTTGCAAAACCAGCAGACCATGTATGTTCATCTTTTGACATGAACTGCGCCCAACACAGGCACATCTTCGTGGTCTTTTTAGTTTTCCGCACAGAAACCTATCTGTTCAGCTTCCAACATTGCTCAGTTTCTTGGCATTACTAGTGGTCCAAAGAGATCCTTCTCTTGACACAGTCAACGATCCAATTTGTCCCATTTCTTGTCAGATGTTCAATATCTGTGGCTTTATTTTTACATTAGCTGTAGGGTAGGCCCATCTTTGCTACAGGGCCATCGAACCAAATAAATCTTCATCTCTTCATAAAATGTCAATAAAGATCAACCTCTTGTTATGACCAGCTGTGAACGTTTATTCATTTCTTATCATAACCAGTCATCTAAGTTTGTTCATTTCTTAGTGTGATTAGCGGCCCATGCAGATTCATTCATTTGACATGACCATCGGTAAATGTAGATCTATCTTTTGAAGTGACCAATGGTCCGTTAGGATGTATCTCTTGAGGTGATCATCGGTCAAAGTAGATCTGTCTCTTGAATTGACCAGCTGTCTAAGAATATATCATCAAATGGCCCTAAGTTTATATAGACTTATCTCCTTATATGTCTAGTTGTCTACATAGATCTATATCTTGACACGTCCACCGGTCCATGTTGATAATTCCATTGACACGAACAGTAGTCAAGGTTGATATTTTTCTTGGCACGACCAGTAATACCGCCTTAATCTTTCCCTTTACATTATCAGCGATCGATGTGGTCATCGTAGATTTATATATTGACATGCCTTTAGGTCCATGTAGATCCTTTCTCTAGAAACATGACCATTAGTTCAGGTAGCTAAATTACGGTAAAACATGTCCATTGGTCAACGTAAAGCACTCTCTTTGATGACGATCGTTCCAGAATGATTCAGGTCTTTGCATGATCAGATTCCCACGTCGATCTTTTGGCATGACGAGATATCCGTGTCTAGCAATCTTTTGGCAAGAATGGTTCTTCACGTAGACTTCTTTTTTGGGACGGTAAGCAGGTCAAATGCCAGGGTATATTCTTTTCATTCTCGCTGCAACAAAATATCAGTTTATTCAGTTAAATCTATATAATGATTACTATATTTTCTATTCTGAATGAGAACAAAATTTAATTTTGGCAAATATTCATCAACTAGTCATTAGAAGATTTCTCAGGCAAAGAATAAATTCGAAAAAATATATATATATATTACCAAACATTCGCCTGTCACATATTATCATCTCTTTAAAAATTTAGAACATTTTTAACACAAATCTAAGGATTGGATATATAAAGATAATTTATATAAAAAATATACGGTCCATTCGCAATTTTTTCCTATAGATTGCCGTAGACACATTCTATTACAAGATCAGGAGATGCCTCTTTCAAAAACTTAACACCCTGATTTCTAGTTTTTCTCTGCTTCGTATTATTTTACGCATTCATAAATTGGCATAAAAAAGGAATATTTAAGCTACATTCATGGGGAAAACAAAAATAAGTCGTAACTCTCAACATGTATATTCGGTATTCAGACAATATCTCTGAAAGATTTGTGTGACACACAGTGACCTCTATTTAAAACATTCGAGATAACCAGCTGCCGGATTTGACCTGTCACCAAAACGCGCCAAATTCTTTCTCTATGACTATCATTACTGAAACAAAAGCGAAATTCATCTGAGAACACCCATTCCCCTGTCAATGAGACTATCTAGGTAAAATTTCAAACGAAGTTTTTGCGCCGTTGGGTCAATGGCAGTCTTCTTTAAGGACTCCATGAGTGTAGGCCGTCAGTGACCAATCTGGATATAATGGTTCTAGTCGATATGGGAGAATTACGAGTGTCCTATACATCTTGTATAATGGCGACAGAAGTAGACTGTGGGGCCGCTAACCCCATTCGTCGGAGGTGTCGTTTCACGCGTGATGACGTCATTCTGGCCACACCAGCACCCCTTAATCATTCCACATTTACTTTTACCAACCATTTTCGCCATATCTGACGCACTGTGGATACGTCGAGGTGTCTGTCTAAAGAGATTTGACGTATGGATCAACCGGCTTTTCAATCACCATACCTCTCTTGAATTGGTCTGTCTATGGACTGCCTCGGCTAGCAGGAACATCAGAGGTCAGAGGCTTACACCAGGTCAGCCCTTAATACATGGCCGATAAACAAATGAACAAACCGACTATATTGAATGAAATCTGGAGAGGTCGCTCTGAAATCTAAATGAATACTTTGATAAACAATCAAATTTGTTTAAATATCGTTATTGATAGATGTACAATATTAAAAAAATCATATTGAAGATGAATTTTGAAAATATTTCTTCATATTCAAATTTAGTTAATATTTAAAGTGAATTATTCGTTGTACACCACAATTGAAGCACATAGCTGTCACTCCGCAGATATAATTCTTAAAGTTTTTATTAAAATATTGTATTTCTGTGGTTCTCATCTAAACATGACAGAGTTTGAAGATCATATAACTCTATCTGATAAGTCTCAGAATAATTGTCCAACAATTATAGAATTAACTAATTTCATTGCTGATTGAGAATAGACAAATATTATAATTACTATAAAACAAACCATAAAATGTGAAAAAATTATAGAAAAAATAAAAAGGTCAGGTGTTGATATTAAAAATGAAAATGGCATATCCTGAATATGGATCTTGAAAATTCTAAATATCCTAAACACATGTGCTCCTGGTCAGGATATGCCATTTTTATTTTTAAACAATAAAATATTCTACAAGTATTAAAAATAATATTCTTCAATATGAGGCACACAAAGAGAAAAAATATTTAACAATTATTAGAACCTCAAAAGAATAAATATTTTCACAATTATCATTAAAAAAATAATAATATTCCACAGTTATTATAAACCTCAGCAAAAGGATATCCTTCAGTTATTAGCAACATAAACCAAAGCAAATTTTACAGTTTACAGAGAGCCACTAACAGTATTCCACAGGTATTAGAGACAATATTGTATTACATGTATATAATAGGTATTATTGAAATATAAATAAAAAAAGTAAAATTTAGTTTTTTCTCAAAAATACTTTGATAATAATATATCACAGTTATCAGACACAAAATGAAAATAAAATTCTAAATAATTTCGAGATTCAGAGGGAGAATAATTATTATAAAAAGGTTATTATAAAACAATTTAAGAAATTTTAGTTTATATTCAAACTTACACACGAGAGGTACTAGGATATTAAATTATTTTTATCAACATTAACTTAGAAGCATACTGGTCGTTTTAATACGTCAAATGAAGAAAAAAGAAAGAAGTGAAATGTTTCTTTCTAATCCAATTATTAAATACATATTTCAATGAAAAGAGAAGAGCACAAAGAAGATACATAATAAACTTTGGTACTCTTTGAATAAAGGTTTTACAAGCTTATAAAGAACGAAAAATCAACTGATATTTTCAATGATTGCTGACAATTAGAGAAATCCAATGGATCCACTCTTTCTCTATGTCAAAGTAAGGAAAAAGAAGAAACAAAGAAAGAGGTGAGTTGGCTCCTCAAATGTGTCTCTGATATTCAAAAACACGAAGATAAAACATTTAACATGTTTAGAAAACAACCATAAAAAGATATTACCAGTAAAAGGCTGTTACCAGAAGACCAGCTGAGAGTATAACCGCGTTTCCAGACATGGAGCCGACATTCCGACAACAACAAACCAGATTTGTGTTTCAGGAGTTGTATTGGATTGGTTCCACGTGGAACACCGCAGGGACTTTATACACAGGTAATAGTGGTAGTTATATATTGTTGCTTTACTTTTATTTTTTGTGTCTCAATACACCACGTGGTCTATTTTATATTAACTGAGGCCTAGGTTTATATCAAGATCAAAATGATACTTGAATGGGGGCAAGTGGAAATTAAGAAACAATATTAAATTATATACATCATATGTGTGCTTTTATAAATATTATATATTTATTTTAAAATTCATGTATTTCACAATATATATAATACAGTTATTGAAATGAAAAATAGAATTTTCAAAGATTTCTTAGTTTAATCCGAAATTATTGTATTTTATTTTATAAGAATGAAAGAGATCGATATACACCACTTGCTATATATAATATAACAATTACTAAATAACACACAACATTTTCACCTAATATTAAAGATAAAAGGATATGTAGAACTGTGAATAAGTATATCTGTTCAGAATATATTCAATGGAAAAATTTTAATTGGTACTGACAATGCTTTTAAATTGTTCTTTTGAAACACTTTTGAAATCAGATTTATTTTGAATTTTATATAAAAAATATTAAATTCCAATGGAACGCTTTAATTCAGAAATTATATCTATTTAGCACTGTTTTAATATAATAATTCTTTAATATATATCTTGCATATTTTCATTTTAAAATATTCCTTATAACTTCATTCAATCTGTAAATTGTTTTCCTCTAATACACTATTTACAAACGAATTCATTCAACTAAATTTGCATACCAACCCGTGTACATTTTTCAATTGTGTTGATATTTTATATGACATATTTTTATTATAAAATATTCCTTAAAACTTCATTCAATATTTGTATTGTTTTTCTCGAATACAATAATTTACAATTGATTTCATTTAATTAAAATTGCATACCAACCCTTTGTACATTTTTCAATTGTGTTGATATTTCATACTGCATGTTTTCATTCTGAAATATTCCATAAAACTTTCTTTAATCTGTAAATTGTTTTCCTCTAATACACCAATGTGCAATTGATTTCATTTTAACTAAATTTGCATACCAACCCTTTGTGCATATTTCAATTGTGTTGATATTTTTCCCTCTTTCCATCTAACTCTAAATTCCATACGATTTCTTGTACATATTTCAAATTATCTTTCATTTCTTTCTATGTTTAGTTTACATTTAAAGTGCAAGTGCCCCTAGTTGAACATAGCGCTCTAAGTCGAAATAAAGTAAAACTTTATAAATTTTTACATATTTAAATTGTGTTGATATTTATTCTCTTTTTATCTAACTCTAGGTAGGATGTCTAGGAACCTGGCAGGGCTGATTTAATCTGACTCGGCTGAGTAATGATTAAAAAGGTGAGGAGGCTGATTCGAGCGACCCGATGTTAGAGCTCTAAATGCATCTAACTATAAATTCATCTAAATGCATTCTTGTACATATCTCAAATGATCTTTCTTTCTTTTATTTCTATGTTTAGTTTACTTTCAAAGTGCAAGTGTCCCTAGGGAGACATAGCGCTCTAAGTCGAAATAAAATAAAACCGTATAGAATATAATAAAAACATACATCTAATGTACAGATTATCAGTGTGAATTAATTTCAATTCATAACTCTGGATCATCGCTTCATGGAGGTAGAGATGGGAACTAAAGAAAAATATGCCTGAAATATAAAAAAACAATGCTATATAATATAACACATTTGATGTAATATGCGAGTGTTTACATGTGTGATAATCTGATAATATATATATTTAATGACGTGAATTATATCAAATAATCACAAAATACAGTGCGCTTTATAAAAAAAAACGAAAATTCAGTTTAAATATTTTAATATTGTATACTGGGCATATACTGTATATAATTCTGCCTCATGTTTAATGCGCATATTCTAATCACCAAATTACAAATATCAGATATTGTTAATATTAATTGCAAATTATTTCTTAACTACTAAATATAGAAAATAAATAAATAAAAAGGTCAGGTCTTGATCATAAAAATAAAAGAGGCATATCCTGACCAGGAGCACATTTGCTTTATGAATGGCTTTTCTTGATTTATCAATAAAATGGGTTGGCCAAATATCAGGGAACAGGCTAAATCAATGTTTAGTTGATTTCTGTTCCACCAGATGACTTTATTCCACTAGATCAAGATTATACCACTGAAGGATCAAAGGGAACCCCTTTCATCTTTTCTATACATTATATTTCTGAATGGCATAATTGATACTTCTCTACGTTGATTGCATTGTTCTATTTGGAGATTCAAAATTACACATAAACACACACAACTTGCTAAAATTCGGTATACTTTAGAAATGCTTTCATAAAGTCGGTGGACGAGTGGGTAACCCCCTCGATTCCCGACAGTCATGAACCGGGATTGAATCCCGCGTTAAAATTTGTTTAATTATGTGAATAACCTTCACATATTATTCAATGTTCAATTATCATGAACTAGGTTGCTCTTGCTGAGCGGTACCTATTTATGTGAATTTGAACCAGAGAGAAATGCTTTGAAGATAACTTTTTAGCGCTTAATGAATTAAAAACAAATAGAAGATTTTCTCGCTTATAGGACTTGCTCAAATTTTCAGATACAACATAAAAAATATCTATAGATATAGGAGTTTTATTTGCATTCAACTACAACAATGTCTGCGTTTGCTGCTCTACATTTTATTTCAAAATTTTAATCAACCAGGCGCGTTATTGAAGTAGTTGCGCCTATAACAGAGGAAACCAAACAAAACAATAAACAAATTAAAACAACCATAACACAGTATTATATATTGAAGGGAGAAAGAGCAATAGACCTGACATCTTTTAATGCTATATATTGAAACATTTTAATTTTATAAAACGTTCACCCTGATAAAATATAGTAAATAATAAATATTATCATCTGTTTAATTACTCGTAAGAATTCATTGTTTTCAGATATGTGCAATCTTATATTATTTTAAATATATTTTTGAAAAAATAAATATTTGAGATAATTATTTTCAAAAAGGAATCCCTGTTTATATATTGGTATTAAGCTTACCACGGGAATTCATTTTTGGAGAAGGGTATATTATGGAAACTGCTCATCCAAAACCGGCAAATGTTAACTTTGATGGTTGTAAACTGAATACTGCTGCGTTGTCCTAAACACACACAAGTCAATATGCTGGAAATATATAAGTACAAGGTGTATCTACCTTAGATCTTCAAAGTCTTCTCTTCACGACCTTTTCAGGTCGTCTCTTGGAACTTTTAGGTTCCTTATTCTTCAATGTTACTTCGACGGTATATATTTTATGGCCATGAGAAACTTTGACCTTCTCAAATTCTTTATAGCGTCTATTTTTATGCTCATATTTGACCTTGCCATCGAAATGAGTTTTATATCTTTCGATATTTTCTTGCAAATATGCATCAATATCATTCTTCATGTTTTTTAGGATTGCAAACTCCTTTTTGGATTTCTTTTGGCGGTTATATTGATGCCTAATGCCTTTATTTAGTGCAAGATAGGTAGGTTTTGGCTTCTTTGCTCTTTTCATCTGTAATTTCTTGCTGAATGTCTGAGTTTCCGCAGTGGCCAATGTAGGCTGAGGTTTTGAGGTCTTCTTGAGGATTCCTCGTGGCACAATGAGGTCATTCTCTTCAATGGGACGATCGCTTTCTTTCTCTTGTTCCTGAAAACAAGATATACTGGTTAAAAATATTGAATGACTCTATGAAAAAAATGGAGGAAGGTCTGGTATGTTAGCTAGGTAGAGAAAACGCCTGAAAATGTGCTACTCCCCATTATCAATTTTGCTGTAAAAGGTTTATAGAAGAAAAAGGTATTTATTGAAAAAAAAAAATAGCAAACACCATCTCAATCAAATCTGCTATAAAGAGATCATCGAAATTTTACAAAGCAGATTAACAAAGACAATACACACCCAATAAGACCTGAAATATTTTTATTTATATTATCCATACGGGTTAATTTTTGTTTTTCTTTCAATTTTAGGAGTTTTCAATACAAATATTGTATTAAGTCCCTTTAAAAATGTTATGGCCCCTGTTTTTTAGTTGAATAAGTTTTGTACTAGGAAAAAGGTCTTAATAAAGGCTTAGCTATGCGTATATCATATATAAATACATTTTTTTTGTTGTTGTTGATAAATATTGTTCCTGTTTGTGATTTTCTCGATTATTTAGTGATAATTATATGATAATTTCATGTAGCGCGGGCGCGTTATAACCTTAGTATATTCCTTCATATAGATACAAATATAAATATAAGACCAAGAAACATTTGTGATAAATGATGTTACATTGTAACTGACTAAGCGATCTGTTTCTATTTTATTAATGAGGTTTGGACAATATTGACCAAATTAAAATTCAACTCTGTCAAATCTTCACTCAGGCTCTTAGATTCAATTATTCTGTCAGCCTTGCTATATGCAGCTACGATTTGGGCCAATAACCAAAAAGGTTTGGTGGACGGTGTTCAGGACAATTATCCCCCGGCGGGTCTTAACTTTACCTAGATATACTCCCTGTTATATTTAGTGCATGTAATGTGGACGAACTACAATGTGAGTTACAGTGTTGAAATTAACACTCAGGTTCTCGCTTAAAATTCTGAAAATGGACAATAGCCGACTTCCCCATATATGTCTAACTCAACTACTGGAGATATTAAGAAATATCTTTGGGTTTGCAAATGGTTTAGCCAACATATTATTTTCAACCGGATTTTATTGGTTAATACTGGTTTATTAACTAGTGCCATTTGATTCAAATAGATTCACGTGGAGAAGAGAGAACTTTCCAGAGATCCATATGGTTACTTAGATCCACTGAGTGTTTGAATTTGTGGAGAAAACTTGTGTCAATCAGTTTTTATCAAATACAATAATCCATTATGGGTTCATTATGAAATTGAGTCGGATTTAAAAATTATTCAACATCTTACCTTAGAGCTCTTGCGTCCGCGTCGGAAAAAAATGGCCATTCTTTGGAAAATTCCTAATTTTTTCTTGGCCCTGAAAGAAACAAACAGAATTAAGATATTAGGAAGAGAATAGAGATAACACTCTCTGAATTTAGAGCAATCCATAATATTTATTTTTTTAAAAATGAGGCTAATTTTGAATTTAATGAAAGTTTTTATATATTCAATTTGTAGATGGACCCATCGTCCATTTTTTAATACACTGGTGTCAAAAAAATAAGAATCTTAACCAATATTGAATTTTCTCAAAAGTTAATTTATTAACAAATATAAAATTTGGTATACAAATAGTTTAAACTATGGAGAATTTGATTAGCTATATGAAAATAAAAAAAAAATATTTGAAAAATATGAAATATGCAAATAATTACCAACATACCCAAAGCTAAGGTTCCAGAACTTAAAGAAATAAGATATCAATAGGGAGTATGATCACCTATAACAGCTATCAAGGTCTCACAGCGAGCCCTCATACTGTTTAGCAGGCTTTGGAGGAGGTCCAGGTGTAGTAAACCCCACTCCTCCAATAGAGCAGTTCTTAGCTCAACGAGGGTTCTGGGAGAGGGGTGACGAGCTCCAATACCCCTCCCTAGAGCATCCCACACATGCTCTATTGGATTCAGGTCCGGAGATCTGGCTGGCCAATCCATCCTTCGAATATTCTCACTCTGGAGATATTCATTGACTAGCCTAGCCCTATGCGGACGAGCATTATCGTCCATAAAATTATATTGTGACCAATTTGATCTCTATAAGGTCTTAGATAGGGCTCAAGGATCTCGTCCCTGTACCTTTGGGCAGTTAAAGTGCCCTCAGAAAAAATGTGGAGGGGTGTGCGTCTGCTAGAACTGATGCCAGCCCAGACTAAGAGACTGCCCCCTCTAAAACTGTCTATTTCCCTGATGTTACTGGATGATAGCGGGTTCCAGGCTCCCTCCAGATGAAAACTCGTCGAGAATCTGTGTTTAAACTAAATCTTGACCCGTCACTGAAGAGAACATTGGCCCACTGATCATGAGTCCAGGCGTGATGTTCCAAGCACCAATTCAAGCGAGCTCTCCTGTGAGCAGAGGTTAAAGTAAAACAGACCATTGGTCGTCTTGCATAAAGAGCACCATCGTGAAGCTTTCGGTAAACAGTTTGTCTTGAAATTCTCGTTCCAGTAGCACTTGAAAGTTCATTAGAGAGTTGAATAGCTGTCATCTCCCTATGGCGCTTGGCAGTTACGACCAGATAACAGTCTTCAGAGGTAGCTATTTTTTTTTCTACCAGAACCTTCTTTTCTTTTGATGGTTCCTGTCTCAATGAACTGTTTCCATATTTTTCTGACCACATATTTATTCACATTTAGCCATTTTACTACTTCAACTTGTGATTGCCCTGCCTCCATTCTTCCAACAGCTCTCCATTTTAAATCATCTGCTGAAATATTTCGTAAACTCATAATTAACTAAGGATTAAATAAAATTATAATTGGACAATTCTTAGATGGGGTAAACGACACGCCAAATAGCACACTTATAAAGACAAGCAAAAATTTGCATATTTTCAATTTTACCGAATCGAATGGTTGCGATAAATAAATTCTACGACTTAAAATACCTAATTAAATTACTTTTTAGCTTCTAGCGTTGTATATTTTAAAACATATCATTAAAAAACAAAAGTTCCTTATTTTTTGGACACCAGTGTAGTTTTTTTTTTCAATTTGTTTTGAAGCACACAACAGGTCGCGTGCTTCAGGGGAAGAACCACTGACGTCTTACAAGTTTATTAGGCGAAAGAAACCATCTATGATATGCATTCTAAATAATTAAGATATTTTGAATTATTGAGGAAATAAAAAATAAATAGACAAAACCATCAGCAATATCAAATGAAACAACTCTGAGAAAAAAAATATATACATAAACAATAATTGTATATAATTATAATAAAATATATAAATAAGATTTTCTAAGAGGTTCTAAAATGAGTATATACATCTGGTAAATCAATTTTTCTATTAATACTATTTTTATTTTCTAATGACCACCAGATTTCGGAAAATAATCGGCAATGTTTTGATATTTTGGTATATTATAGATGTGTGATCGAAGTCTGAAGTCTGACTATTGCTGAATGCAAGATCTACCAGTAGGGATGTCGGGCTATGATGTTTTAGTGCTGATTTGTGTTGGTTGATTCTTTCTGATAAATATTTGCTGGTTTCTCCTTAAGCAGGTTTTACATGTTATTTTACCATGATGATATTGGAGAGTCAGATTACTGGAATATAATAAGTATTCAAATATATTTTTTTTGGCTTCTTTTTGCTTGTATAAATTAAAATTCGAAACTATTAAGACGCGTAAGATTCAATTTTAAAATAAACAATTTATACTGCCCTTACTGCAATGGAAAATTTAATTATCCCATTGCAGTAAGGGCAGTAGAATTTTTTTATTTTAAAAAAGAATCTTACACGTCTATAATAGTTTTGAATTTTGAAAACAGATGGCGCGCGAGTGCATCATAATTATTTATAAAAATGAAATATATACCATTTAAAATTAATAAATTTCGATAAAACGTACATTTTAAAAACAAAGCTATTTGGGGTGATGATAAATAAATAGAGTTAAATAGTGAAAGCAAAAAATCTACGATTGAATAAATTAATAAACAAATATATCTGCTAATATTTGGAGAATAAAAATAAGTGTGACACATGAAGTAAAATAATAACGTATATTTTGGCAAATAGATCGCTATGTATAGTTCAGTATCTAGGAGGAGATTGCTTCAAACTTTACAACTGAAAATTCATTTTTTTAAATATGGATATTAATATATAAATATTATATTTATGATATAAATTCCCTCAAAATATTATTATTTGTTTGTATATAATTTTTGTAAATTATAAATAAAATTATGTTCCGCCAATGGTCAGCTTCATAGAATTTCACTGAAAAAAAATGTTTCTGCTTTTCAAACATGATTCAGAAATAATATCATGATTTTCCGACTAAAAATAACTATTTTGCCCAGTACTTGGTAAAATTTAATATTTCTTGGCTAAAAATGCGAATTTACTCTTCCAAATGTTTCATTATGTCTTGTTTCAGCCAGATTAGGTATTTATTGATGACGTGTATAGCCGACAAACGTAGTGAGTGGTCGATCCTGTAGGATGACTGTAGTGTGTTGGTTAAATGCAGTCGTTGTGGCCTCAATGTTAGAGTGGGTTCAGGCGTTAATGTATTGCACCAAAGGACGAGACATGTTAGATGTCACCACGGAGATGGCGAGAGAGCAAATGAAGCCGACACCGGTCAGGGGAGATCTGTTGAGAGGGGTCTGTCAATTATCTTTTCTCAAAGCGGACTGATCTGTTTGAGCAAGAAGGGGACATACCTGAGACCCCGACATGTTTTTCGGACCTTTTTTTCTGTCTGGCGCCGGCTGTCACTCAATAGAATTTAATTTTTTCCGTTTTGGTAATTACATTATAACTATACAACACATAGGGATATAGGTATATATTGGAATATATTACAACATATATTTATTTGCACCCTGACTTTTATTTATATAGAAATATTAACTATCCTAGGGGATTTCCCTCTTTGAAGACTACTTTTTTTACTAAAATAAAGTGTTGATTTTACAAACAGAAGAGGTTTCTAATGGATGTTTTTATTGTAAATACAAACTTTCAATGATGAATCTCCACCTGCATGACCTAGAAGTTTCCCTATTTATTTATAATGTGGAATTATTCACAATATTCTACTGTGTGTCGATGTGAAATTCTAAGAAAATATTTAAACCTTTATTTCTGTGAATAATAAAAATAAATTCAAATACCTGTTGCCAGTGTATGTATGTTGAACATCTCCACACTATCTTACCTATTTATCTATTTGAACAGGATATAAGGAGGGTTTGGAGGAAGTCATTGTCTAATTCTGATTAAGGGATTATGCTTATTTAGCCGAATAACGAGCCAATTATAAGGTTGTCCCAAAAGTTCCGTATTTTTCTTAAAAGTTGTTTTTCTTATTACTTGGCGAATAATATTAATACGGCGAATAAATAATAATACATAATACAATTACTTTATACATAATACAAAGACATTATACATAACGGCGAATAATATTGGTATTTAAATTTTACAAGTGTTTACGAACTTTTGAGACAACCTTGTAATAAAAGATAATGAAGAGTAAGGAGAAAAGATTTTTATTCAATTAAACTTGTGACAAGCCCTCGGGCAGTCACGCCCTTCAACAGGTAATAAAAAGAACAATTGACTATTAAAATAGGAAACAAACTGAGCTTTAAACAAAAATGATACAACTGCAGCCTGGCTGCGAAAACGTGAGGTGGGGGGGGGGGGGGGGGGGGGGGGGGGGTGGAGGGGGTTTATCCGGTTTTTAAGTTAATACATATATCATGATATTGGTTAGGTAAATCTATATGTCGATTAAAACTGTCATTAGAAATGGATAAAATGTCCTCTATGATTAATCTCTGGTGTATACTGGGAATGTTATTGTACAAGGTGGTGGGAGAATCTAAATTGAAAGAATGGCCAGTATTATGGGTGTGGTTGTATATGAAGGATCTGCCGTCTTTATTAGTGATGCATCTACCATGTTCGACCATCCTGATGGCCACGGACCTACCTGTCTCACCTATGTAGGTTGCACTACAATCGTTACATGAGACTGAATATACAACCACACCCATAATACTGGCCATTCTTTCAATTTAGATTCTCCCACCACCTTGTACAATAACATTCCCAGTAAACACCAGAGATTAAGCATAGAGGCCATTTTATCCATTTCTAATGACAGTATTAATCGACATATAGATTTACCTAACCAATATCATGATATATGTATTAACTTAAAAACCGGATAAACCCCCTCCACCCCCCCCCCCACCTCACGTTTTCTCGCGGCCAGGCTGCAGTTGTATCATTTTTGTTTAAAGCTCTCAGTTTGTTTCCTATTTTAATAGTCAATTATTCTTTTTATTACCTGTTGAAGGGCGTGACTGCCCGAAAGCTTGTCACAAGTTTAATTGAATAAAAAACTTTTCTCCTTACTCTTCCTTATCGTTTATACAATCTATGGAGAAAGTTTTCAAGTAATTTTATTTTACAACCTTGTAATATATATAAAGGCCTAAAGTGTGATAACGTTTAAATATTCTGTCGTCATTGCTAATATACAATCCATCCATCTTCTATTCAGAAGAAATAGAGAAGCGCGAATTTCCATCTTTGTGTGTTCTGATAAGTTTTTATAATATTTAACCTATGTTGTTGACATTTTTCCAGGATAGAGTGAAAGGTCTGGAAAGAATGTTCTCATAATTAGAGTCAACAAAATACAAATTAGCCAAAGAACAGGCCAATTTTTATGCACAAAATTACCATGATAAATGATTTATTTTTAGAGTTAATCTTACCAGAATCTCCTTATAAGCGATTTTGAAAATTTGACTGAGTTAGGATATTTTATAAAATTTCTACTCAAATTCATTTCAATAATCTAAGTTAAGATGATATATAATCACTATATCACAAATCTGATTTTCGTTTACTGTGCATTATTTATCTTTATTTATATATTTATACTATTTAGATGATATTTTGGAAAAATGAATATTTTATTATCTATTATCTTACTTCTCTCTCTTTTTTGCCTTTTTCTCTCATATTATATTTCTATATACTAACATTTTTAGAACTCAGTCATTTAATAATTCTTTTGTTTATAAATTTGTAAATTACATATTTTGAATTGTGTATATGGCTATATAAAAATGAGAAACAGTTTTGAACCTATAATTTGAATGTAAATAAATTTGACAATCTCTAAGAAGATAAGCTGAACAGAAGGAAGAAATTATTTGAAATGAGAGAGAGAGATAACAAGATGAGAGAATTATCTAAAGGTAGATAGGACGAGAAGATTTTTCAACTGTCTAAATTAAATATATTGATCATAATAGTGTAGGAAATAGCCTCTAATTGAGGGTTTTGATACCAATAACAAGATATTATTGAATTAATGATTCAAAGTTTCAAAATTCTCTATGTGAGGTTTTCAACCTTCTGTAGGTTTAGGAATAATTTTACATTCTCCTCTGTTTTTTTTTTCTTCGGGGAGTGAAATTGATATCTGCTACTATTTTTCACCAAAAATGGCGCCTATTTGAAAATAAAACGATGTCTTTGGGAAAAAATGAATAGTCAAAGGAAAAGGAACATTTATCGCATATTAAGATTTCATATAGATTAAAACATACACCTAATGGACGACTGATTCAATAAACCCGCCATCAGCGGCAATAACAGCTTCTGTATGTTTTCTAAACCGACTGCAGGCAGTGATGAGATGGGTCTTGGGAATGTTTGCCATTGCATATCCTTGAGTAGCTCTGAGAGCTGCAACAGAGTTATGGAATGACTTTTGATGTCCCTTTCAGCTGCACCCCACACGTAATAGTCCAGTGGGTCGATATCTGGTGAGGTAAATGGCCAAACGTTAGGTGCGACATGATCGTGAAGATTCTCGGCTATTTAATTTTGGGTTGTTTTGGTTGTTTGAGATGGTTATGAATTTTATTGGATATCATACGGCATGCTACAGTAGCGATCCAAGGCTTCACAACTATGGGTAAAACCTTGGGAAATCAACGGCATTGACTCTGGCACCTGGATTAAAAGATGTGGTAACATCAGATCACCTTCACTACTAACAACACCAAGAACCATCAATGATGCTGGAAATAAGGTATGCATAACCGTAGGTACCTTATCAGGGCTTTTACTCAGCCACCGATCACCTTCTGGTCTAAAACAAAATTCTTCTCGTTTAAGAAAAATATATAATTACTGACTCTTCGTGATGTTTGAGAGTTAATACAAAATACGCTTGGTTCTGGTCAAGAGGTTCACCTTGGTTCTTTCGGACACGAAATCTTTTCTCAGCATCACGTATAGTTAGTAAAAAGAGGTCCTCATGAACCACACGTCGGATGGTAGCCTCATTAACCTGCAGCTCTCTGGTGAGTGCCCTCATCGACTTCCCAGGGTCCTCATCGATGGCAGCTTGGACACGGCTTATAACGTCTGGCCTCTTGATACTGTCAGAAGGTCGACAATGTCGTTTCTTTAGGAAAATCCCGCCACATTACACTTTACAGCTCCCAATTCCTTCCAAACTTTAAAACCAAATTATTAGGCGACTTTTAAGAATGCAGTAATTTCTGAATCGAGATGTGCTAAAACCAAAGAGACAAAAACTGCATGCCTCTGCATTTCTTGCTTAAAAGTAGGTTCTACTATATATACCTGCAACAGAAAAAAAATATATATGTTACTATAACACACTAAAAGGTTTGGCACACTATATAAATTTATAATGATTGCACAGTATTTTGCCACATAATAGTATAAAATAATTTAATTTACACATATTTAAATAAAATTGTGCTGAGAACATATATGTTTTCCCACGTGACGCGGCGGAGCGTGACCGTGCCTGCACGGGTGAGTAGTCGTTGTTTTGAACTCTGTATGGATGGACATTAAAACATGGTGGCAGCGATAACTGGATAAAATACGAACCCGTATATTGCAAAATATCGATTTTTGAGTACCTTGGGAGATAATTCAACATGGCTCAGATTCAACCTCCAGAAACTTTCGACATCTCGACTCCCAACGAATGGCCCAAATGGAGGAAGATATTCGAACGATACCTCGTGGTCAGTGGAATGAAGAAGAAAGAGGAGGCGGACAAGATCGATTTGTTCATGTACTTGATGGGTGACCGCGCGGATGATATATTCAGGACCTTCAAGTTCGAAAAGGAGGAAGAGGTAACGAAAATTGATTCCGTCCTCAAGGCGTTCGACAGCCACTTCTGTGTCAGAAAGAATATTATCTACGAACGTGCGAAATTTAATTCAAGAATCCAAGAGGATCGGGAGTCAGTGGACGAATTCATCACTTCATTGTACAAATTGGCTGATAGTTGCGAATTTGAGGGTCTTCATGAGCAGTTGATCCGTGACCGAATAGTGGTTGGAGTGAGGGACAAAGCTTTATCTGAAAGAATGCAGTTGGACAGCGAACTGACTTTGGAAAAGGCGGTAAAAATGGTTCGACAGCAGGAAGCCGTTCGACAGCAGCAAGTCGACCTGCAGCGTCCCTCAACAAGCCAAAAGGTCAATCAGGTGGAGTTCAACTCGAAGAAACAATCACCGAAACAACAACAGCATCCTTCGAGGAAGAAGGAGAAGTCAGCCAAAACAAGATCACGATGTCCAAAATGCGGAGGTTTCACCCACAGGGAAGGACAGGCTTGCCGTGCTGAAGGACAAAGATGTAACCTATGTTCAAAAACTGGCCATTTTACAAATTGCTGCCCAGATAAGCAGACGAAGACTGCGGAAGTCAAAGCTGTTTCTGAACTTGATGAAGAAATTGATGTACTCCTGGAGGTCTAAGCTGTGGAGGATTCATCTAATCTCGATGATGATGAAGGCGAGTGCAGGAGGCGATGGACAGCAGAAATCCAAGTGAACGGGAAACAGGTGAAGTTCAAGCTCGACTCCCAGGCGGATTTTACATGTGTTCCTCTGTGTCTCTTCAAGAAGATAATGGGGCAGCAACGACTAGTGGAAAGTGATATCAACATTAGAGCTGCTGAATTCTCCGAACTTCAGACTGTGGGTATGTTTATATCAATGCTGCGAATTGGCAATTATGAAATCAAGGAGAAGATTTATGTCATTCGTCGTTTGAGTGAACCTCTTCTGAGTCCCCGGGCATGTGAGCTCTTGAACCTGGCGAGGCGGATTGAAGTGGTTGCGACGAGAATTAACCCGATCAAGGAATCCCTGAAGTATTTGAAGGACTGGGACAGATCGGAAACCCTTACGAAATCAAATTGAAACCTGGAGCAAAACCATATGCTGTGCATACTCCTCGACGGGTACAAATACCTTTGATGGAAAAGCTCAAAACAAGATTGGAAGAGCTCGTGAAGGCGGGAATCATAGCACAAGTTAACGTTGCGACTGAATGGTGTGCACCGACTGTGATTGCTGGTAAACCGAATGGCGACATACGACTCTGTGTGGATCTCTCAAGGCTGAATGAACATGCACAGCGCGAAGTGCATCCCATGCCAGTGGTGGAGCACATGCTGGTACAACTGGGGGAGGCAAGATTATTTTCGAAACTGGACGCGAACAGTGGTTTTCACCAGATTCCGTTGAGCCGGGACTGCCAGCATTTAACGACCTTCATCACTCCTTTTGGGAGATATAAATACTACAGAATTCCATTTGGAATCTCACTCGCCCCAGAATATTTTCAGAAAGTTATTTCAATAATCTTGCAAGGCATGGACGGTGTAATGTGTTACCTGGACGATATCCTGATATTTGCCTCCGACTCCAAGACTCACGATCGAATTCTTCGTTTAGGGCTCCGAAAACAGAAAGAGGCGAAAGACTCATGTTCATGGCGTAAGAAGATTTCTTGGCATGGTGAACCATCTGGGACGCTTTGTGGAAAATTTATCTGAAATTGTGGCACCACTGAACCAGTTGTTGGTGAAAAGTCAAGACTTCGTTTGGGATTGCAGCCAGGAGCGAGCATTCCGAAAGTTGAAAGAATTGCTCACGACTCAACCCATCTTGGCAGCATACGACGTCAGGAAACCAACTATGGTGTCATCCGACACATCTTCATACGGCTTGGGAGCGGTACTGAAGCAAGAAGGTGAGAATGGAATCTGGCGACCTGTTGTTTATTCTTCTAGAACTATGACACCTACCGAAAAACGATATGCTCAGATCGAGAAAGAGGCTCTCGCAATTACATGGGCCTGCGAACGTTTTCAAGATTTCCTGCTTGGAAAGCGTTTCCGAATTGAGACCGACCATAAGCCTCTCATTCCTCTATTTTCGACGAAAGAATTGTGTTCGCTGACCCCAAGACTGCAACGTTTCCGAATGCGTATGATGAGGTTTGGATTCGGAATAGCGCATATCCCTGGAAAGGAGCTGCTCGACGCCGATGCATTATCCAGACAACCACTTCTTACAACCGAGGGAGGTGAAGACGAACGGCCAACCTTAGCGCATATAAATGCAGTTCTCTCGAGTATAACCGACAAAGACGAGATGTTGACGAAGATTTTTGAAGCTCAACAAGAAGATACGACCCTGAAAGCAGTAGTCAACTACCTTGAGCAAGGCTGGCCAGATAAGAAGAAGATGTCACAGGCTCTGTTCTCTTATTGGCATTTCAAGGATGAACTCGGCGTTCAAAATGGACTACTGATGCGTAGCTGTCGTCTTGTTATTCCAGCAAGTATGAAACTGGAGATCCTAGATAAGTTGCACGCTGGGCACTTCGGGATTACAAAAACAAGACTTCGCGCACGTGAGACGGTATGGTGGCCTGGAATTTCGGAGGAGATCGCGGAAACGGTCAGAACGTGCAGTGTCTGTATCCAGGAAGCCGTCTCAAAACATGAACCTTTGATACCAACCAATTTTCCTACACTACCGTGGCAAAAGATTGGAATGGATTTGTTCAATTTCGAGAATAAGTGGTATCTAGTCGTCATTGACTATTATTCTCGCTATCCTGAAATGATTCAGCCGGATCGCCTCACAGCCAATGTGGTGGTGCGTAGTTGCAAATCCATATTTGCCTGACATGGAATACCAGAAACTGTTGTAAGCGATAATGGGACGCAATTTGGAGCTGCTCGTGAATTAGCAAATTTCGCAAGGCAGTACGGATTCACACATGTCACTTCAAGTCCTCGATTCCCGCAGAGCAATGGGATGGCAGAAGCAGGTGTGAAAATTGCTAAGTTGATCCTCAAGAAAAATCAAGACCCATCGCTTGGACTCCTGGAGTATCGATCGACCCCTTTGGAGAACGGTTACAGCCCTGCTGAGCTTCTCATGGGACGTAAACTCCGAACGACCTTGCCAATTGCACCAGATAATCTTAATCCAAGGTTGGTGGATTATCAGACCCTGAAAAGAAAGGAGGGGAGAAGGAGAAAGGATATGAAATCCAGATATGATCGACGCTGCGGAGCTACGGACATGGAGGAGCTATCCGAAGGTGACACGGTTTGGATTACAGATATGCGAATCTGGGGAATTGTAAAGCAGAAAGCATCGACACCAAGGTCATATATGGTTGATACTCCAGTTGGGACTTTACGTCGAAACAGGTTCCATCTACGAAAAGGAGATACAGTGCAATATCCAGCCGACCCATCGACGCCGACCTTTTCGGGGGAGAAACTGGTTGAAAATGAAAAGACCCCAGTTGTGGATTATCCCTCTAGCGACTCAGAAGACGGCCAGATAAGAACCCGGAGTGGACGAATTGTTAAACCCGTGGATCGCCTTCATTATTAATTATATTATGCATTTAAAGTTTGTAATGTTAAAAATCTTAAAAAGGGGGATGTGCTGAGAACATATATGTTTTCCCCACGTGACGTGGCGGAGTGTGACCCTGCCTGCACGGGTGAGTAGTTATTGTTTTGAACTCTGTATGGATGGACATTAAAACAAAAATAAACACTTTTATAAAAATACTTTTATAATTCGTGATATTTGTTTATTGAATATTTCAAAAATTCATCACGATTGACATTTTCACATTTTGAATTACATTAAAAATAGCGTCAATTTCAACTTTGTAAAATTCTGCCATAAAATCATTACCTTCTTCTACTCTAATATCACAATGCGGCACTTACTCAGAACTTTGCGGCGCATGATCCGTTGATTGGACAACAGGAGCTTTATTTCCAGAAGTTTTCGTCTTTGAAAATCCACAGAGCAATAGAGCAAGAAGGAATCTGAAGAAAATTTGTGGTTTAGATTTGTTTTTCTTCTTAGATGATCTCGGTACCATTTTATATTTAAGTTCACATCTGATTTATTTGATTCTTTTTGATCAAAGGTCTTAGTAGGTAATGTTATTTAAGAATAGGAATTGGTTAGTTTTATATTTCACATATTTATTTTAAACATTTATTATCGATGATATGTCTAAGTTGGTATTTGTTTATTTATATTATAGTTTAACATAATTGTTGTTGAGAAAATAAAAAAGAAGATTATAGAAATCAAATTAGAAATAAAAGTCACGCTAACTATTAATTCTATCTGCCTTATTTCAATTGAACATCTCTCTTATCAATTTTGTTATATACCAGGTCTATTAGTATGAAACGCGAAAATTTTCAGTGAATTTAAAAGTTCACCAAATCCATACAACAAAAGATTTTTTATTCAAAGTAATTGCCCTGATTAGCTATACACTCGGACCACCTTTCAGGCAATTTTCGAATTCCTTGTCTGAAAAATTATATTCCTTTTGAGTCGAACCAGTCAACAAGCCATTTCCGGAGTATGTCTGAGTTCGAAAATTCCTGGTTTTTTAGGGCGTGTCTTAAAGATGTGAAAAGGTGGTAGTCCGACGGCGCTAAGTCTGGTGAGTACAGCGGGTGGGGTAAGAGTTCCCAGCCCAAGTCTTTTATGCTGTTTTTGACCACCGTAGCGTTGTGGGCTGGAGCATTGTCATGCTGCAGTATCAGCTTGTTGTGCTTTTCACGCCATTCCGGTCTTTTTTCATTCAATGCCTCTCTCAAACTGTGTATTTGTTGTTTGTAGCGACTAGTATCGACCGTTTCGCCAGGTTTCAGGAGCTCGAAATATACTACGCTGGTCTGGTCCCACCATACGCAAAGCATTGCCTTTTTTCCGAAGCGATTGGGCCTAGGCGTCTGTTTTGAAAATTGGCCGGGCAGGACCCATGACTTTTGGCGCGTAGGATTGCTGAGTGGATCCATTTCTCATCAGAAGTTACAATTCGATGCAAAAATGACTTCTTTTCATGCCTGGCGAGCAGCCCTTCGCAGGTTACCAGACGCCGTTCTTGCTGCCTTTCGCTCAACTCGTGGGGGACCCATCTGGAAAGCTTTTGGGTCATTCTGAGGCTATTTAAACGTAGGGAAACAGCACCTTGAGACACCTGGAGCTGTTTCGCGAGTTTTTCCTGCGTTTGGGCACTGTCCTCATCCAACAAAGCTTGCTGTTCAGCGTCCTCGAACTTTTGGTGCGGTTTTCCACGTGGTTCATTATCAAGTTCGAAATCGCCACTTTGGAATTTTTTAAACCACCTGTAACACTGCGATTTGCTCAGAGCGTGGTCGCCGTGAACTTCCTCGAGCATTCGGTGGGCTTCAGTGGCACTTTTCTTCCAGTTGAAGGCGAACAACAAAACTTCCCGTAAATGGGCACTTTTTGGCTCGGAAATCACCATTTTCCACGGGCTCCAGAAATTTTCCACGATTTGAATTTTTCTAAAACTCCACGCATGCTGATGCCACGTGAGTCAAAAAACAAAATGCCTTCAACAGCGCCACCGTCGGCTCAAATAAAGTTGCACAGCGCCCTCTGGCAGCCATTTTCGCGTTCCATACTAATAGACCTGGTAAATGAAATTATCACAATATACTCCTCTTTAATCTCCGTTTTATTTTTCTATTCATTTATTTGTCAAATTTAATTTGTTATAGAATCTGAAGAGGATTCTAATTCTGATAATAATTCAAGATTTAAAAATAGCATCTTTTAAAATTGAATTCTTCATAAATACACACAGAGAATACCTTATTTCATGAAGAAGGAAAAGATTGAAAACCAGAAAGATATTTTTCTCTCTCTAATAACAATATTTCAAAAGACAAATGTTTTATTTTTAAATAATACGATTCCTTCAAATGTTCAAGTTGGCGTCTGTAAAATGGTAAAGCGTAATACCTTTTTCCTATATATACTTTGGCCGTTATTATTTTTTGAAGAATTTCAAACTTATTTTGAAGACATTATAAATTATTTGAATATGTTATAATAAAATATTTTTATGATATGGACAGTAAAAAACAATTTTATTTTATATTTACTTATGTTTATTTTTCGGAAATATTGTATTTTTTATAAGAGGAGAATATTCATGATGATTATTATTTTATATAAAAAATGTGTCCTCAATCAGGACACTCCATCTTTCAGCAGCTGAAAACTTTCAAGGATAATTCTGGAAATCCCCTCACAGATATGTACAGCATAGCAAATTATTTTGCCCATCATTACAGCTCCACTGAAAAACTCAATTTTGATTCACAGAATTAAAAAAAGGTAGAAATCTAGACTCACCATCTCACACCACACCACTCAACATTGCAAAATCCTAATCCAGCCACAATACATACATTTTCAGTAAACCTTTTCAAGAGCATGAACTTGACAAAGCTTTAAGTCATCTTGATCCTACAAAAGCCCCTGGTCCAGACAACATCACTGGACCCATGTTGAAATTTCTCAGCTTCCATGCTAAACTAGAACTCTTAAACATTTTAAATTACAGTTGGATCTCGTCTACCTTGCCTAAAGAGTGGGAACATGCCACAATTATCCCCATCCACAAACCAGGCTAACCCGAGAACCAATCAACCAACTACAGACCTATCTCATTGACTTTTATTCCCTACAAAATCAGTGCGCACATGTATCAGTGTATTGAAATCTCTAGTTCTGTTACAGTGTTCCATTTATTAGCCCCTGTGTACAAACTCCGAGTTTAATCCGTGAAGTCTTTGAACAGTTCTCCATAGAGGTTCCGCGAGTTCTATTGTGATGTGAAAATATTTCTGATTTTTTCCAGAGTGGTCTGTGATGTCCAATCTAATGTACCTCTGTGTCCAGAAAGCAATAGAAGTTTCCCCAGATATATTCTTATGTAGATTGGTGTAGAGAGGTTATAAGATATTTTGTCCTGCAACCAAATGAGGTATCCTGATCTATTTAACAATGTATCTAGAATTCAAATAAGATTAATAATAACCTCTACTATATTTCCTTATGTATATTCTGTTTCTTGAGATTTATTCTAAGGTTTCTTTATGGTCATGAGATAAAAGGAATGGCGTCTATTTATTTTCCTATGTTTTCATGAATATACAAGGTATGTCCCATAAGTTCCCGGACTGGGTCCATAAAAAAAAAGGTAAGATATATTTAAAAAATATATTAAAACTTTTTAAAGTAACCCCCCCTTGCTTCAACGCACCAGCGCCATCGTTTCCCCAAATTGTCGAAACAGTTTTTATAGAGCTCTTTTGGAATGCTCTTCAATGCCAACAGCGATTTTTCTCTTATGTCATCCCTGGTGTCAAAATGTCTTCCTTTTAGAACTGCTTTAAGTTTGGGGAACAGGAAAAAGTTATCTGGTGCGATGTCTGGGGAATAGGGTGGTTGAGGTAGGATTTCTGTCCCGTTTTTAGCCAAAAAAAAAAACTCGTCACCAAGTGCGCTGTGTGAGGGCGGGCATTGTTATGGTGTAGGATCCAGTCACCATTAGGCCATTTTTCTGGAATATTTTTCGAATCGCTTCCCTTAGATGGCGAAGAATGTCCAAATACATTTCCTTAATAACCGTTTGGCCTGCAGGAAGATACTCGTGATGAACAATGCCCTTGTTATCCAAAAAAGCGACCAGCAACACCTTGTTTCTGGCTTTCAATATCCTGGATTTATTTGGTCTAGGCTCACCCTGACCTCTCCACTCGGCATATTGACTCTTGGTTTCAGGGTCATAGTCATAGACCCATGTCTCGTCGCCTGTGATTATCTTGTCTTTCCATTCCGGATCCGTTCTTGTCATTTCCAACATGTTCTCACAGGTTGCAAGCCGACACAGTTTTTGCTCATTAGTGAGGAATCTTGGGATGAATTTTGCAGGAGTCTTTTTGAGCTTCAAATCTTTGGTTACGATCCTTCCAATCGTTGTTTTAGAGATGCCTGTGTCTTGCTCTAGCTCCAGCAAAGTGGTTCGAGGATTTTCTTTTATCAAATCGGTGATTTTTTGCACATTTTGGGCGTCCTTGCCGAGGTTCATCTTCAATGGAAATTCTGCCAGCTTTAAATCTAGAATGCCATTCAAAAACAGTTGTTC
This sequence comes from Cordylochernes scorpioides, assembly GCA_030710605.1. Lineage (NCBI taxonomy): Eukaryota > Metazoa > Arthropoda > Arachnida > Pseudoscorpiones > Chernetidae > Cordylochernes > Cordylochernes scorpioides. The sequence goes on along the minus strand of CP092865.1, from coordinate 123,904,185 downwards.
TCTTTGGAGAGTCATTGGGGAATACTTTATTAAGCATTTCAAAAGTTTCGGTTGCAGATATTTCAAGTTTAACACAAAATTCCATGCAAATCCTCTGCTTCAATTTTTGTTCCATCGTAAAATCGCCGCAGCGCTAGGTGTGACCTTTAAATAAATTAGAATGACCTTGGCGCGCGCTAATGTACCGCCTCGATATTGGTACCACCGTGTTGCCTGATATTTTTTCTATAATAAACAGTCAAATTTATTTACATTTTTCATTTATTTATTATTTTATGGACCCTGTCCGGGAACTTATGGGACATACCTTGTATATATAACAGTATAATATATATTTATAAAAATGAAGAACAATAATAAACAATAATGAGTGATTAAATAAAGATTCTATTCCTAGATACCAAATATAATAAAACATCTATGTGATATATTATTCAGATACTTACAAATCTAATTAAATGTGAAAAATAATATAAGTTTATAACATCAGGTTTAAAACGTGATAAGAATAACGATAATAAAATTGACATCATTTGAACCGCATTAATTTCCCAACATATTCAATAGCTAATTGTCAGTTGTACAGCTTGAAAAATGCAGTCCTCACCCGACCTTGCAAGTAGGATTCGGAAACTTGAACGGAAGAATAAACATCTAAAAGAACGAAACCTTAAACTGCATGAAGAAAAGATACAATTTCAAGTCCAATTCAAACTTTTGGAAAATGAAATAAAAAAGCTTTATCACTTGGAAAAAGCAATTAAAATAAAAACTAAGATAATCTCAGATAAAGATGCTGAAATATCCGAATTGAGGATACAAATTCCTGAGACAAACACTTTGAAAGGTTTTTAGGGAATCCACTTGAACAAAATAAAATTCCTGAAAGTGAGTCTGCTGTGGATGACGTGGATGAATCAGCTGTGTCCAAGCACAATTCTCTTTTGCCTGATAGCCGAACGAAGATCCAGAATGAATTGTTGGGTTTTACAGAAGTAGAATTCACATCAGATTCACCTGACCATACCAGTAATTCAATAACTTGTGTTGAAGCTTCAGATTGCTCTGCTGATGAAATATATTTTAATGCCCAAAATGAAATTGATTCTTCCATTGGGGGAGAAGAAGTTTTCTATGATGCTGAATCTTACCTGGCAGAAGTACATCCCCAAAAGATGTGTAAAACTAGTACTAGATATAATGGAGAGCAGAACCCCATGTGCATCATCAATATGCGAGACATCTTCGAGTGCCAATGCGCTAAAAATTTTCTGGAAGGTAGAATCATCGGACGCTATCCTGTGACGGCGGATGGCAAAGAAATAAGGCCATAAGAAAGATATAGTAGATAGATGCTGATTGGATATTATCTGAAAGAGCTCATGTGAGAATTCAAAATTACGTTTAACTATTTTAATTTCGATGAATATTTCGAATGGGTATATTACTTTTATTTACCTCTTCAAAGGTTTAATAAAAAAAGATGAAAAAAATGATATCAAGTAAATAATGTATCCACACTCTTCAAAATTTTTCACTTTGAATTCCACGTTCGAAAAGCTCTAACGAACACAATCATATTCCTCAATATAAAAACTATGTCGATGGATATCTATAAAAATTACATCGTATAATTATTTTCTAACATTTTAATCGAGAAAAAAATTGCAATTGATATCGTTTCTTCCTTTTCGTAAACCATGAAAAATTTAAAAGCTGAAACAATTCCTTTTATCAAATGAAAAAATGATTCTATCAGAATGAATAAATCCAATATTATGAATAAACGCAAATATAGTCCAAGAAAGAAAAATATAGATTCAAATATTTAATTTGTAATTTAAACAAGATCAATTTTAATGGAAACTTTGAAAAATTCGCGAAAAACGACAAAAAATACGACTTTATTAGAAAGTATTGATATCTCTAACAAAAATTGAACAATGTCACCTCTATCTGACCTTTCCGCAGAAGACAAACGTCCTGTTCCATCAGCCATGTCGTTGCTGTACATACCTCACAGAGCTCTACGTCTCGACAGCTGATTGTCACTTCAGAACTTACAGTTCATCGTTGTCGCCAATCTTAACGCCTTCCTACCTTTCTGGAAAACTTTCTCTATCTGGTCTGTTGCCAGTACATCTCTTCTGTCCCTCGACAACCACCAGCCAGACTTACCAACTACATTGCTGTAAATGCTCTGAAACTACAGAACTTCTCTATTTTCTGGCTGTAGATCAGTAACCTACCTGAGAACACTCATCCTACTGGAATCTACTTTGTATATAGTAAAATATATGTTTTATTTATTTTATGTAATCAAATAAATATTATTATAATAATTTTGTGTTTTAATTCTATTAATAACCTTGATTTTCCTATATAAAAATACAAATATCATTGTATAGGTGCACACACGCAAAGACTAAATGGTATTAAACAAAGTTATAATAGATATTTCTTATCTGAAACAAAAAGACAAGAATAAAAATTCCCAAATACTCCAGTACTCTATATATCCACAATATCTATATCGCCACTTGCTGTGGGAACTAGGTGATCCTCCTCAACCACTTGATGTTACGTCTCTAATTTATTTTCTGTAAATTTTCATTTTTTTCTTTGACACCTTGTTTTTACTGTAACTAATAAAAGATTTGAGTTCAGGAAATAAATTTCATTTTTGAATAAATTTGTGCATTTTTATTATATTACCTGTTCTGACGTGATTTAGAACACTGTAATGTAACAATCAACATTCGACACCAAGATGACGAAATATGTAACGAATCGCTACAATAAACAGTAGAGATTAGAATTAGTATTTAATAATAAGAATATAACCTAACGGAAGTATGTGTCCACAGATATCGATAGAATTCATGAAAAAGGAATCTTGTATAGATGTGTCAACTATATATATAGTGATATTTGTATGCTGTCATGAACTTGGGTAGGTCGAGACGACTTGGTATGAATGGCAAGTTTCAACGAATTGGAATAATTAATAAACATATCATTAAAGATTCAGCCACAGAGTATAGAAAAAAGAATCCCAGGATGAAACTATAGAATTGAAAAATTTGGAACATAACCGCGATTAGACAACCAGAATAAAAATTCAAATCTGGTACAAACATTCCACACATCAAAGGAATATAAGAAGAAGATGGAATTTGTAATACGTCGGTTTAAAATAATATACTTTAGCGCTATATCTAATTTTCCCAGTTTCATCCGAGTTATTTTTGTAACCTACAATGATATAAACTATTTAAAGATTATTATATAATAGAAATATTGGGACAAAAAAGACACAAGTACATTTTCATAATTACCAAATGAACCCATATTTTCATTCACCATATAGAAAAGATCATTAGCAAAAACAAGTTTTTCAAGTTTAATAATTCTAAACATAAACGACACCTCAATATTCATTATCATTAAAAGAGAGCTTATATATATATATTGTTGCACCAGGTTGCGGCTTGGCAGACTCTTCAGCCTTGATTCTCTCCTGTGCTGGGTCTTGCATCTTACCAGAGCGTGTTTCAACCATCCTACAAATTTATAAAAGGGAATAATGAGATAAGTCTACTTTATGTAGCCACCAGAATAATTTATTTATTTTCTCACATCAAAGAGAGCAGTGAAGTCACAGTGTACCTAAATACAAATGATGATAATCTAAAAATAATCTGTTTTAAATAAATATCATAGAATATAAAAATAAATATATATATAATTTAAATTTCAAATATATTAAAAATAATATAATAAATACGCCATTAATCATGATGTAACACTTCCCCCTCTCCAGAGGTCGTCACGTCCTCGTGAGTTACCTCATCAATTCTCTCAAAATAGGGTTTGAGTCTTGAGACATGGACAATCAATGGGTCTTGGCCAGGATTATCTTTCGGCTCAATTAAGTAATTTACGTTAGACAGCTTCTTTAATATTCGATATGGGCCAAAATATTTTCTCAATAGTTTTTCGCATTTTCCGATTTTCCTGACTGGTGTCCAAACTGCCACTAAATGTCCTGGTTCATAGATTTTCTCATTGTGTTTTTGTCATAGTTTCTTTTCATTCTTTCCTGAGTCTTCTCTGTGTTGTTAATGACTACCTGTCTCGTCCTTGCTATTTTATCTAAGTAGTTTTCTATATATTCATCGTAATCGTCCATGTTACTGTCCGTTGGGATATTCTCGTCGTCTAAGAGGGACATGGGTTCCCTTCCAAACAACAGAAAAAATGGAGAGTAGCCTGTGGTTTCTTGAATCGTGGTATTATACGCGTGGGTGATAAAAGGGAGGATTTCATCCCAGTTCTTTTGGTCTGTGTTCACATACATGCTGATCATATTGATTAAAGTTCTATTTAGCCGTTCCGTTAGTCCGTTAGTCTGGGGGTGGTAGCTCGTTGTGAAGCAGTGTTTCACTTTGCACATTTTCATTACCTCCTTCATCAAATTGCTAGTGAATTGTGAACCTCTATCGCTAATAAGAAATCTTGGGGCCCCGTGACGTAAAATAATATGTTCGATTAAAAATGTAGAGACTTCTTTCACGGTTGCTTCTGATACTGCCTTTGTTTCAGCATACTTGGTATAATAATCAGTCAACACAATTATCCACTTCCTTCTTCTTTTCGTTGATGGCAAGGGGCCAACAAAGTCAATTCCGATTCTTTCAAAAGGGTAGTTAGCTGGGGGAATAGGTTGTAGAAGTCCAGAAGGCAAGTGATTTGAACCTTTCCGACTTTGGCAAAGATGGCACGTCTTTACAAATTCTGAAACATCTTTCAACATGGAAGGCCAATAGTATTTATTCTTCAATCGGTAAGTGGTTCTGGCGACGCCCAGATGGCCATTCAGCATATGGTTGTGGTATTCACTCATGACTTCCTTCCTTCTCTTCTTTGGCACTACCAGCAACCATGCCCTACCTTCAGGATTTGGATTTTTCTTGTAGAGACACCCATTTTCTTCTTTGAAGTTCTGTGTAATTGAACGCTTGTTTCCACTAAGGTTCTCCTTAATATTCTCAATAAAATCATCCTTTTCGTCTATTATTTGATTCAGAAATAGTCTTTCATAATCTTCGTCCCATTCGTTTTCAGGTAAGGGTCCTCTAGATAGACCATCAGCGTCCAGATGTTTTTTACCCGATTTATGTATGATTTCGAAATTATATTCCTGAATCTTCAGTGCCCATCGTGCTAATCGGCCGGTCGGATATTTCAGATTCTTAAGCCAGCATAGTGCGTGATGATCAGTTACGATTTTGAAGTGCCTTCCATATAGGTAGGGTCGTAACTTGGACATTGACCACACAACAGCTAGACATTCTTTTTCGGTAGTCGAATAATTTTGCTCAGGTTTGCTCAGTGTTCGACTTAAATATGAGATAACTTTTTCTTTATCGCCGAACCTTTGGACTAATGTTGCACCCAGGCCGATGTTAGATGCGTCAGTATGAATGTAAGTAATTGCATTCGGGTCAAAGTGCCCTAAGATTGGAGGATTTATCAATGCTACTTTAAGGGTTTGAAATGCTTTCTCTTGATTTTCTGTCCAGGTAAAAGGTACATTCTTTTTTATAAGACTGGTTAATGGATCGGCAATTTTTGAAAAACCTTTGATAAATTTTCTATAATATGAGCACATTCCTAAAAATGATTGAACTTCTTTTATCTTTTTGGGCCGAGGAAAATCTCTAATAGCCTTGATATTATGCTCCGCTGGTTTTATACCATGTTGATTAGTTATATGGCCAAGAATCTCCAGTTCTTCGAAAGCAAATTGGCATTTTTTGTTGTTCAATTTTAAATTAGCCTCGCGAAAACATTTTAAAACAGCTTCTATTCTTTTGAGATGTGTTGAAAAATCCGAGCTATAAATGATTACGTCATCTAGATAACATAAGCAAATTTGCCATCTAAGATTACCAAGCATATTTTCCATGTTCCTCTCAAATGTAGCAGGGGCATTGCATAGACCAAAGGGCATTACGTTGAACTCATATAAGGCATGTGCTGTAGTGAAGGCTGTCTTTTCTTTATCTTTCTCCTCAACCTCTACTTGCCAATATCCTGATTTAAGGTCAATTGCTGAAAAGTATTTGGATCCTTGAAGTGTATCCAATACTTCATCAATTCTGGGAATTGGGTAAACATCCTTCACTGTTACATCATTCAATTTTCTGTAGTCAACGCAAAATCTGTACTTACCATCTCGCTTCTTGACCAAGATTACAGGGAAGGACCATGGACTCGAGGATGGTCTAATTATGCCGTCTCTGAGCATTTCATCAATTTGTTCTTTTATGATTTCTCGCTCTTTCGCGCTCACCCTATACGGCTTGTGTTTGATCGGTTTCGCGCCTTCTGTATCGATCCGATGTTTCGCTAAGTTGGATCTTCCTAATCCCGACGAAAACAAATCCTCGTACCTTTCCAAAACTTGTTTCAATTGCTCCTTTTCCGTATATGCTAAATTTTCGTTTATCTGAAATTTGGGGTTCTTCATGCTCTTTTTGTTCACTTTCTTCCATAAGATTCACTTCGGCTGGCTGGCTTCCAAAGCACAATGTTTGGTTTTTAAATATTTTTAATGGTCGAGGGTAAGGGTTTGTTATCCAGATATATGTTTCCTTATTCACAACATTTATTAAGCTTCTCGCTAGTCGAAGTCCATTTGTTTGAAACATTTTATGGTTCTCTTCGATGATGTATTCGCCATCCTCTGCTTCTACAAATGCATTAATCAATTTAATAGAAAGTTCTGGTATAATGGCATCCTTTGCACCTCTTATTTTCTTCTGTTGATATTTGATTACGTCACGATTTTCTGTCAAGTCATATTTGATTATTTCACGCTGACAGTCAATTTTTGCGCTCATTTTCTTAAGAAAATCACGTCCAAGTATAAATATTCGCAAATGTGTTCTCATTATCACAAATTGATGTGTAATTGTTTTGTCATCAAATTTTATATTTAAAATCATATTTCCTACGATATCTAATTCTTTGCCATCGGGTCCGGAGCACATTTTATCAGGATTTATTATTTCAAGACCTGTGTTAAGAGCTGTACTAAGGTCGACCACTGAAAGATCGGCGCCTGTATCAATCAAAGCTTCGCAGATACCGATTCTATCCACGTTAATGTTCATTTTATATTTGGGGTCTAACTTTTTAATTCCATTTATGGTCGACTTGCTTTGATTGACGGACTCAGGCGCGATGTTTAGTTTAAATCTTCTAATGCAGCATATCTATTCCTTGTAGGGATACTCGAGTATGGGCTATTACTTACGTCAGAGTAGAGCAGAGGTCTCGACTTCTGAGTTCCATTATCCATTCGGATTTCTTCTTCGACCTTGTCTTGTGTAACTATGGGGTCCTCTTCCACAATTCTTACAAACCTGACTCTGCAATACCGCGCTACGTGTCCTGGCTTGTTACACTTGAAACATATTGGTCTCCCGTCTTCTGTCCTATTCCTATTTGAATTTGGATTCTTATTGTATGTTTTACTTGGGTAGACCGGTTTTGGCTCAGGATTGGGAGTGTAAGATCGTCTAGGGGCAGATACCTGGGGCAGAGGCTTGTTCTGGTAATACCTCGGAGTGGGGGCCTGGGGCTTGGAGGTGTTCTGGTAGTACCTCGGAGCGGGGGCCTGGGGCTTGGAGGTGTTCTGATATGGTCTTCTGAACGACGTAGCATTCTTCCATTGCTCTTGATGATGGGGACGAGGAGAGCGTGGTCCATTATAAAGAGCTTTTGATTTTTCTGCACGTTCTTGGTAATTCTTTTCGAACAAATCCAGCTTTTTACAAATTTCTAGAAGTTCATTGGTATTTTTAGGAGGGTTTAGGTGAAGGGCAAAAGAGTATTCTTTCTTTAACCCTCCAATAACCCAGTTTATTTTAGTCTCTTCTTCCATTTGGGGGTCGACCTTGTTGCACAGTACAAGGATATCCTCTGCGAACCTGATTGCAGGTTCATTCCACTGTTGTATCCTGTTTAATCTCATCCTCATTTCTTCTTTGTTGGCGTCTGAGGCAAAATCCTCAATTAGGCGGCTCTTGAAATTTTCCCAGCTGGTGAAACTTACTTTGTGTAGGTTCAGCCAGGTTTTGGCGCTACCAATCATATTCATGGCAGCATAACGGGAGATAATGTAGTCTGCCCAATGGTACAGGAAGCCAATTTCTTCAAGAGATTCAATCCATGGGCGAGGGTCTTCTGTTCCATCATACTTGGGGATGTCGATGTTGGGATTCAGGACAACTGGGTCGGAACTAGCATCTCCACCAATTGTTGCACCAGGTTGCGGCTTGGCAGACTCTTCAGCCTTGATTCTCTCCTGTGCTGGGTCTTGCATCTTACCAGAGCGTGTTTCAACCATCCTACAAATTTATGAAAGGGAATAATGAGATAAGTCTACTTTATGTAGCCACCAGAATAATTTATTTATTTTCTCACATCAAAGAGAGCAGTGAAGTCACAGTATACCTAAATACAAATGATGATAATCTAAAAATAATCTGTTTTAAATAAATATCATAGAATATAAAAATAAATATATATATAATTTAAATTTCAAATATATTAAAAATAATATAATAAATACGCCATTAATCATGATGTAACAATATCCAGGAATACAGGATGAGCAGCGTTTGTACTCCATATTAGGAGCGGCTGCACATGGTGTCTGTTCCTCATGTCAGAGGCGGCCATTTCTTTTGGAGCTAAGTCGGCCTGCCACTGAGTAGTGCTCTCAGTCTTAATAACAAAGGCATTCTACTTCACCCAGTCATGAATGATTGAGTGGTGGTAAGAAAGAAGAAGAAGATCTCTTGTCTCAATATTAAATATAAGGCCTCGAGAGAGAAATTTCCCTTTTTAAAATGTTTAATTCCTAGCTTTCACGAACGCCCTTCTATAGAAGAAAACTCGATACTCATTAATGTTGTGTTTTCTCCTGTAGAAGGGCGTTTGCCGGTGCTCGGAAGCTAAACAAAAAGCTGACATTTGGTGTTTGTGTCCAGAAAATGGTGTCAAATAATTGCCAAATTTCGGGCGTAAATAGAATTTGTATTTCTATAAAACACATACAATATGTTTTAAGAGTTCTATAAATATCTACCTATATCAAGTTTTATCTTTATTTTCGATTATATAAAATAATCTTGTCAATGCGCGATTTCTATTGATCATCAAAATGTATGGGCGTTTTAAGTTATATATTATATTTATTATATAATTTTTCACAGATAGAAATTTAATGCTTATTTTAACGCATGCTTATTTTGGCAATGTTTGAATTCGTGAACCTTTTTGAAAAATAAGCAATGAAATCCTTTTAGATCACTAATTGTTTTATAGAGAGAGAATGCCGCTTTCCTCCTCACCGAGTCAGTAGAGAAACGATGAAAGTATTTCACCGTCGCTCCCACTTATACTACACCTCTCGTGTTTCTTTACAGAACCAGGCTAGAGTGAAACTGATATATTTACTTTATATATGAGCCCATAATTATTTATATAAACGATTTAATTAATAATATAAAGAGAGAGAGAGAGAGAATAAAATAATCTTTTAAAAAATGATCACTTCGATTTTAAGACATAAACATTTTTAAAAATAGGAATACCTAATTTGATGCGTGAGGTAGTTGGTAAAGACTTTATCACATATTTACATATTTACAGAAATTTTGTGCCCTTCAAAGGTAAACAACAACAATGAATTTATAGTGTAAAGCCGTGACATCTGGCGGTCGACTTCACAGTGTTTGTTTTAGAAAATATAATTCGAAATGAAACTTATTATATGACTTATATATGTATAAGAACGTCATCTAGTTAAATACAACAACAATAAATTTATAGTGTAAAGCCGTGACATCTGGCGGTCGACTTCACAGTGTTTGTTTTAGAAAATATATTTCGAAATTGAACTTATTATATGACTTATATATGTATAAGAACGTCTTCTAGTTAAATACACAAATAAAATAAACGTTTCATAATAATTAACGAATCTATTTTTATGATAAACCGAGAAAAGCCAACCTAATACGCCTTGCGGAATGTTGGCCTCAGTCAGCGTTGTGTAGGCTCTATCTTAGCGTCAAGTGGTTTTATTGTTTTAAATATGGTACACTAGGTCCTTTTTGATGCACAGGTTATCTGTCTCTCGGAGTTAAATTCGCGCTGAAATAGGCTTTACATGAGGTTTATTTATTTATTTATAAAATAAGACGCGATATCCCTACAAGGGATGCTTGCCTTAATAACAACACTAAATTCAGATACTATATTACAAAAAAAAAAAATTTAAATAATTACAAGATTTGTAAGTAAAAGATTTGAAGCGTATGAGGTTACGTTTCTTTAAACTTTTAATAAAGATTCGAGCTTTCGGGCCTATAACCCTTCTACAGGACTACAATCCAAACAAATAAACGTGCATCTTACATATGTATCTGAAACTAGGAAAATTAACATATGTAAGTAAAAAATAATTTTAAAATATATCTATAAGTTTTGAGTATGCAAAGTAGATTCTGGACTATGATACAATGTTTAAATCTGCAAAGTTGAAACTTTCCGAAGTAAAACAAACTGGCATTGGGCAACTATGGTACACTATTTATGGAAGTATTGCTTTATATGCGTCAGGGATCTCTATATGTCGGTTAATACTATTGTGTTTCAAAGATAGCAACGCCTCGACGACTAATCTTTTGAATTTGCTGTTGATATTAGAGTAATATGCATGTGGGTGGGATGTGTTAAAAGAATGTCCTGTTTGTCTGATATGTTGTACGATGAGGGACTTGGGTTCATTATTTCTGATGTTTCTGTGATGCTCGTCCATCCTGTCCTTGATTCGTCTGCCTGTTTCTCCTATATATAAGCTATTACAGTTTGAGCATTTTAATGAATATACGGAGTTTGTGAAAAACGGTAAGGCAACGGGAAAACTATTCCTGGTTATGGGATTTCTGACTATTGTTTCTAATTTGGGGGTGTTGGTGTAAAAGGTATGAATACCATAGTTATTTTTTAGGAATCTAGAAATGTTGACACTAAGAGTAGAGAATGGGATGGTGCATATGGATCTATAAACTTGGCTATTAGGGTGCTGTTGGGGATTATAAAAGTGTCTGAGTATGAATGATTATCAATTTGTTCCTGCAAAGGGTTCTGAGTTCTTTCTTGTATATGGAGTTCGAGGTAGCCTGATCTTCTGCTGTGGCCGGGGTAAATACCTCCGAGTTATTCAAGATCTGATTCATTTTTGATACGTAGTCCGTGGTATTCATTATGACAGTTCTAGATCCTTTGTCAGATCTTGTGATGACTATGCTATTATTTTTAGCTAATGTTCTGGTGATCTGATTGGTATTAAAACTGTTAGTTGGTGTGTATGTAGATCTATTTAAAGCGGATATGACGTGATTCCTAATGGAGTGTTTATCTTGCAGGTTCAGGCTGGAAATGGATGACTCTATTCCAGCTATTAATGAGATTTTGTCAAGTTTTGATGGATCTATGTTTAAGGCCCTTCGAAAGTATGTTGATTTGATCAGGTGAAGGTACAAAGTTAGACAAATTCAATATTGACTGTTGCTGATTTTGGGGAGACAGGTGCACTTTAAATTTCTTGGACCAAAATGAGAGCTTGTTGAGATGCCTGACTTGAAGTATGGAGTCTTGAGTTTTTATATCACTAGTAATCCCTACCAGTAAATCTGCCATATTTCGTGCTGGGATATGTTGTGAAACAATACAAATAAGTTCTTTGACAGTTTTTGATAAAATGCGGATTTTCGAGTAACATCCTTTAGTGCGGGCTCGTAATAATTTGATATGAATATCATCTATTGCCATTCTTGAGTAAAAGTTTCCAACGGGGTCCTTGATCCTGTGGGAAGGTGGGATGAAGTTGTGTAATTCGCAAATCTTGTTGAATTCCAGATGTTTCCTCAGTTTTTGATAAAATGCGGATTTTCGAGTAACACCCTTTAGTGCGGGCTCGTAATAATTTGATATGAATATCATCTATTGCCATTCTTGAGTAAAAGTTTCCAACGGGGTCCTTGATCCTGAGGGAAGGTGGGATGAAGTTGTGTAATTCGCAAATCTTGTTGAATCCCAGATGTTTTCTCCATCTTGCCAAAGCCAGCGATTTAAAACGGATCATTTTCTTGTAGTAATCAAGATCGGGATTCATAATGGATCGAAGATATAATCAGATAACTATAAAACGATATATAGAAAGTTGGGGTTGGGTTACCCCAAAAATTTCATACTCAGACACTTTTATAATCCCCAACAGCACCCTAATAGCCAAGTTTATAGATCCATATGCACCATCCCATTCTCTACTCTTAGTGTCAACATTTCTAGATTTCTAAAAAATAACTATGGTATTCGTACCTTTTACACCAACACCCCCAAATTAGAAACAATAGTCAGAAATCCCATAACCAGGAATAGTTTTCCCGTTGCCTTACCTTTTTTCACAAACTCCGTATATTCATTAAAATGCTCAAACTGTAATAGCTTATATATAGGAGAAACAGGCAGACGAATCAAGGACAGGATGGACGAGCATCACAGAAACATCAGAAATAATGAACCCAAGTCCCTCATCGTACAACATATCAGACAAACAGGACATTCTTTTAACACATCCCACCCACATGCATATTACTCTAATATCAACAGCAAATTCAAAAGATTAGTCGTCGAGGCGTTGCTATCTTTGAAACACAATAGTATTAACCGACATATAGAGATCCCTGACGCATATAAAGCAATACTTCCATAAATAGTGTACCATAGTTGCCCAATGCCAGTTTGTTTTACTTCGGAAAGTTTCAACTTTGCAGATTTAAACATTGTATCATAGTCCAGAATCTACTTTGCATACTCAAAACTTATAGATATATTTTAAAATTATTTTTTACTTACATATGTTAATTTTCCTAGTTTCAGATACATATGCAAGATGCACGTTTATTTGTTTGGATTGTAGTCCTGTAGAAGGGTTATAGGCCCGAAAGCTCGAATCTTTATTAAAAGTTTAAAGAAACGTAACCTCATACGCTTCAAATCTTTTACTTATACTCATCAGAGGTTTCCAACTTTCTATAATTACAAGATTTGAAAAGATAAGAAAGAGGACATTAAAATCATTCTTGATTTTACATCACAACCAACAAAATAAACAAACCAAAAAATATATATATACAAATAGGTAATAATTAAGGTTTTTTTAACCAAGAGAGAAAATCATAGATATATTTACAGAATTTTCTAAATTTAAAATACGAGTCCTTACTATTTACAAACATAAAAATATCCTTGTATTCGATGTTTTCCCGGTTTCTGTAGTTCTGGAAGATTGGGCACTCAAGAAGCAGATGACTGGAATCCTGCTTTCTCTTTCCACATAAACATCCCGGATCGTCTATAGCTCCTATTCGAAACAGAAAATCTCCGAAATTTCCATGACCAGTAACGAATTGCACATAGTAAAAGTCAGGGCGGAAATATTTTGGAATACCCAAAGGGAAAAAGAGACGAAAGTGATCACTTGTATTAGAAAACATATCTTCCATTCTTGTTCTTAAAAATCCATTTATTATTGAAGGAGAATGTGGACTGAACGTTCGTTGGTCTTCCTCGCTTAGTTGGTCCAATTCATATTTAATCAATCTTGATTCGATAAAATCAATCAGGAATGGGATCTCTGCTAGACAGTGGACACAATTTGAGGAAGATGTTTTAAACGATCTAGTAGCCCAAAGAAAAATTTGGTATTGCATCGAATTTAATTTCTGTTTACAGCGGTTATTTATTTGGTAAAACCAAATTTCAGCTCCATATGTTAGGTTGATGTCTATAACTTTAGTAGTGTAATATTGTGGTGTGTATATTGTTTGGAAGATATGATAATCACATTGTGGTGTGTGGGATACACAGGGTGTTATATTTCAAGATTAAAGAGAAATAAATATCTGGGATTTAAAATTATTAGTAGTAAAGATAAGAGTAAAGAAATAAAAGGTAGAGCGAAACATAAAAGGAAAAATAAAATAAAAGGTAGGGGTGGGGTAAAACTTTGAGAACTGTGTGTAGTTGTGAATTCTGTTATTTGAGTAAAGAGAAAGCCATGTGTGAAGTTTGAGAGGACTTTTCAGGTTCCTGAACAAAATCAAGAGATCCTTCCATGAATCTGGTAATCTTCCTATCACCGTCTGAAAGGAAGAATGAAGGTTTTCTCTTTGGGCCGACAACTCAGGGCCTTACCGTATGAGATCATATAAAAGCCTTTCTTCAAGCTTATTGCTCAATCAATAACTGTTAATTTAATCTTTTCTCTTTCTTGCATTGTTGTGTCAGTAGCTAAACAGAAGTGAGGTCTCCAAGGTTTATAAAGCGGCTTTTGTGTCTAAGTTATTCAATGGCTGTTAAAAGCTGTTTGAAATGACGACCCTCTTTGGAATGTATGTTCATTGTTTTCAAAGCCTCGGTGATGTACTCTTTTATTTATCTGTTTTGTTTCAAATAGGAACTTTATCATAGATAGGTTTTGTTTATTAAGGCAATTTAGGCTGCAGCGTCTGCCTCTTCATTTCTTTGTATTGCTTGCCAGTCCTTTCACCCATTTGAAAAATATATTTAGATACCGGATTTTTGTTAAGATTGTGTTTACAAGAGGTATATCTCAGCGTTTTTTATTTTTTGTAAAACCTTATAATAATGATTCTAATGTTGTCTTCAATGTCAAAGTGGAGGTCCTAGGTTGTGTTTGTTAGTGAATAATATACCTCCAGCAGCGATTGTACGGTGAGTGACGATACAGGCTTGGGATTTTCTTGTGTTGGGTTTATGGTTTAGCAGATCGGCACATTCTCAGATATTAGAAATTAACTTTTATTGGACATATATTTCATATTGCAAATGTATCTTTCTAGTTCAAGCAGAATCATATCGTCAGCATACGCCTGGATATAGCAACCATGAGGAATCCTTAAGTTGAAAAGTGTTTCGATTCCTAAATTACAGAATAGTGGGCTTAATGAAGAGCCTTGAATGTATTCTCTATCTGAAATTTGGCATTACATGAATGTGCGAATTTTTAGGATAATGTTATGTTGCTGAAAGATATTGTAAAAAATAAAGTAGAAACTTAGAGAGATTAAATGATAGGCAAAATTAATAATTTATACAATCCTTGTTTTTTTTTCTTCTAACTATTGTAATAATTACTGCAGCGATAGGCCGGTGTTATACTGGTAGGAAATGATCAGCTGTATTTGATGATTTTAAAAATATGAGGCTTTATTCCACAAAGTTAAAATGAGACATAAAATGAACTAATTTCAATTTAAACAATCCCTAACCATCAGGGTAAGCTTGCTTCAGCTTCTTTTACTTCAATGTACTTTAGCTTCTTTATACTTTAGCTTCACTTCTCTAGACTTCACTTCTTTATACTTTAGCTTCTCTTCCTCAAACTCTAGCTTCAGCTACACTTCTTTATACTTTAGTGAAGTATATACTTTACTCTTGCCTTTTAACTTGAGCTCGAGCTCCTTGATTCCCTCTCCTAATCTGCAGACTCTCACTCTCCCCGCGCGCCTGTCTCATACCTTTTTCGCCGGCTTTTATAGTCGTATAAGGTCACGTGGTCGGACTCTGTGGCGCATCCCTTGGCGCGCGCCATCTAGAGCAGTCTTCTTGAGTCATTTCCAACATACTCCCACCAATTTTGACAAAGAAATAGTCAAAATTAAATCTTCGACAAATATTTACACTTAACATGAAATATTTACACAATTTATGAGCTATATCTGTCAGGCAATTTGCTCTCTCGCCCATACCTGCTTTTGTAATTCCCCGGAAGAGTCTCTGGCCCTTTTCCCAATATAATGTCGGATTCTGGATTTAGAGACAACTCATCTGATCGATCTTTCTATTCATTCGATGAAATCTCAAGAGAATATAAACGCTGAATTGTTCTGACTAGGACACCCGTCGATGTTTTAACATGGGCCACCCTTGCTATCCCATCTTTACCAGAAATAAGCTCTACTATTCTGCCTTTAGGCCAAAACATCCTTTTAATATTTTCCAGGCCAATCAACACAATATCTCCTATTTTTAGATGTCTTCTATCAAAATTTTCAGATTTTTGAATTAAAGTGCCTAAATATATTTTTTAAAAACCTTTGCTTCAATTCTTTCTTTAGTTGCCCTAGTTTTTTATACTTCTCATGCAACATTTCTGGTTTCAAATTTTCAAGTTCAGGGAAGCTGGGTTCTGGACCATTTTGAAGAAATTCGTTGGGAGTTAAGGGCTTTAGATCATTGTCATCTTCAGAGACATAGGTGAGAGGACGATTATTGATGAGATGTTCTATTTCACATAAAATAGTCTGCAATTGCACATAAGTCAGCTTCCGATGACCCAACATCTTAATCAACATTTCCTTTATTGTTCGCACCATTCGCTTCCAGAATCCTCCCCACCAAGGAGCAGCAGGAGGAATAGAAATCCATTGGATTCTTTCATTTGAAGATTCCTTTTCAATTTTGGCCCAGTTAAAATTATTGAATATTCTATTAAGTTTTGAGAAATTGGTGCCATTGTCGCTATATATTTTCTCGGGACGTCCTCTCCGACAAATAAATCTATGGAGGGCCATCATGAAAGCTACTGCCTCTAAATTCTCAACCAATTCCAAATGTATGGCGCGATAAACCGCGCAAGTATAGGCGGCTACCCACACCTTTCTGCCATCTTTCAAATAAAGAGGTCCCAATAAATCAACTCCAGTAGTTTGGAACGGTTTTCCAAGTCCAATTCTACTCGCAGGCAGAGCTGCCATTGGTCTTTGCAGAGCCTTTTCCTTGAACCTTTTACAAACTATGCACTTACTAATGATTCTCTTCATAGTTTTTCTTCCCCTGATTATTCAAAATTTTCCCTTAATGTTGACGAAACGAATTGAACTCCTGCATGACCCTTTTTTTGTCTGCATTTCCCAAAATAGTTGTTCCACAAGGGGATGACCTCCAGGCAGAAAGGCTGGAGGTTTGAACTCCTCCGGGACTTGCCCATGCGAAAGTTTACTTTCAACACACCATAGGCCCTCAGAGTTCTTAAAGATCCTCAAAACCTTGATAGAACTCAATCTCTCTATAGACACCATCTCTTGAATCACTTTAACAAGTCTCTTTTCTGCAAATTCCAACTCAGACACTGTCAAAGGACCTTTTTCTCTGAACTGCTTTTTAAGTTTCCCTATGAATCTTAAAACATAAGACATTATTCTGATGTTGAGATGATAGTCAGATCTTATTTTCAACAACCAATCCTTACAATCTACGTTCAAATTAATATTTGTATTCACAATCTTCTCCTCAGAACAGATTTCCTGCTGATCTATCGTGGGCTCCGATTTAGGCCATGATTTTTTAGGTTCTTTCAACCACCCGGGGCCCTTCCACCATCTACTTCGCACAAACTGACATGGAGAGCATCCTCGAGACGAAAGATCAGCTGGGTTTAAGTGTCCCGGTATGAACCTCCAAACGTTCAAATTGGTAGTAGACTGAATTTCTTTAACCCCGTTTCTTACAAAAACCCGCCATTCTATATCTCTCTTTATCCAGCTCAAGGCCGTAGAAGAATCAGACCAAAGAGTTATTTTACATTTTCTTTTCAGAGCTTTGTGAATAGAGTTGGCCAATCTAGATCCCAGTATCATGGCCATCAATTCCAGTCGAGGGATTGTAATCCTTTTTATTGGCGCCAATCTTGCTTTACTCCATATCAAAGTTGTATTACATCTTCCATCCACTTCACTTTTTAAAAAGGCGACTGCCCCATAAACCACTTGACTGGCGTCACAAAAGATGTGAATTTCCGTGGGGAACACAGTGTCATTCCACATATATCTAGGTATCCCTATTAAATCAATGAATTTCATTTGCTCACACCAAGCTTTAAACTCACGAGCCATACTTACAGGCAATGGTGCATCCCACCCTATTTTTAAATCCCAAGATCGCTGCAGCAATAATTTTGGTGCTACGAGTACTGGAGCACAAAATCCAAGTGGATCAAATATTCGCTGAACCACTGACAGCACTATTCGTTTTGTTAATCTTGAGGGAAGGCTCACATTTTCAGGGAATTCACATTTTAATGTATCTTCCCTTTTGTTCTAGACGATCCCCAATACTTTGGTTAAAGGCTCTTCTCTTGAGGTATCATCAAAGGAATACTCCCACCCTCTTAAGTTCATTTTCGCCTCTTCCATAATCTCGGTGGCAGACCTTTGACACTCTTCGACCTCTTGCTTTGTTTCCAGAGAGGCCACACAGTTATCCATATAGAAGGACTGAGCCAACATCCTTGCCATCTTTTCCAGAGAACCTTTTATCGTTTGAAGATCGTATTCAATTACGGCATTCAGCAAAAATGGACTACAATTTAGGCCGAAAACAAGTCTCTTATGCCTATAGGTCATCAGTTCTCTATTTTCCCTCCTTTTCCATCAAATAAATCTGAGACAGTCTCGATCATTCTCTTGAATAGCTACCATTTGGAAAGCTTTCCTTATGTCTGCTAAGACCCCAAACTTATTTTCCCTAAATCTTATCATTATTTCAGGGATTCTTTCCAGTAGAGTGGGTCCCTTTTCTAAACACTGATTCAAGGAGAGTCCATTATGTCCTTGACAGGAAGCGTCAAATACTGGCCGTATAGGCGTAGTTTGGGATTCACACTTAAATAAAGGGCGATGGGGCAAATAGTATCCTTTTACTTCAGGTGGCTTTTCATTAACTCTTTCGATGACCCCTTCATTCAACCAATCTTTGAATACTTGATCATATTCCATCAACTTATTTTGCTGAATCATTTTCTTGGTACCAATCTCCAATCTCCTTTTCGCCAATTCATATTTATTTGAATTGACACCTCCACCTTCCAAGGTAATCCTACAGAATATCTTTGATCACTCTGTCGCTGGATTTGTTTAATAACATTTTCTTTTAGTTGTTGATATCTGGACTCTTTGGAACAGGTTTCAATAGGATCCCTAATACCTAATACCTATATATCCCATAATTCTTTCAAATCACTTTGAACTGTGAGCAAATTCAAAGTTTGTTCTACATGTTTATTTCTATCGATAACTGGTGAATTGCCCATCAACGTCCATCCCAACCTTGTTTCCATCGCAGTTAAGTTTGTTTCAATTGGTACAATTTTCCCTGTTAAAAGAATGCCCATATAATCAGCACCGATCAAAATATCAATCTCTTTTCTATTAAAGTTATCTTCCGGAATGCTTATACCTTTACTGCTTAACTTTCCACACCGGTAAAGGCAGTACATTATCGCAAATCTTAGGTTGGTCCAACGTTTTAACTTGGAATTTTTATCCTACTGTCATTCAATTTTTCCAAGTTAGGATGTATCTTCCATGCCTTTCCTCTTCCACTTTTCTACCTCCAAATAGGCTTTTAACTATTGTTATTTTTCCAATATTTTTCAATCCCATATACTCTACCAAAGATTGTTTTACATAAGAGTATTGGCTTCCACTGTCTAACAGAATTCTTACCTTCTTCGAAGCTTTTGGGCCTCTCAACAGTGCCACTGTCGTCAGCATCAGAATTTGACTCGTACAAGCCTGACTCGAAAAGGAGGCTATTGGCTCAGGGGTATCTTTTCTTAAATTCTCCCTTCCATACTTCTCCCTTATCTCCTTCGAAGTGCTTCCCCGACACAGAATATCCAGATGATTCATCCCACAATTCTTGCATTCTAGTTGCCTTTTGCACTGTCTCCTGAAATGTCCTGTTCGCAAGCACCTGAAGCATAGATGTGCTTTCCTAATCTTTTCCCTCCGTTCTTCCAATGAAATTCGAGCAATATGGTAAAATTGATGGCTCTCATGACTTGTTCTTTCACAAAAGCAACATTTCATTGGAGTTCGGCTCCCGAACAAACTAGATACAGTGGCAGGTCTAGGATTGTTCCATTTCCTTGGCCTTTCATTATAAAACTTCCTCTGAGGCACTTCTACGTTGAAACCTTTTTCTATAAATTTCAATCTTTGAGCACTCTTGACTTCTGCTCTTAAGAAGTCCATCAACGCCTTTAATCTTTCGAGGATCTCTCTAGTCCTATCCACTGGGTCTTCTATCTTAAAACTATCCTGTCCATAACCCGAAGAAGGATGTCTTTGCCATATTTTCAATACATCCGATGGCAGGGATGACTCTACCAGAGGATACAAGAAAACACCCGACAACTGTGGGTCTATTCCAAGCGTTTGCAACGATCTCAAGTGACTTTATAAGTCATCGTACAAATTACTCAAATTTCTATTTTCCTTCCTGACATTGGCCATGACCAAATTCAAAAGTCGTCTAACATAGAGCTCCGTCAGAATATTCGGATCTCCAAAACGCTCTTGCAAAGCCTGAATAGCCGACGTGTAATTATCCCCCGTAACAGGGTCATACGTTTTCAACTCTAATTCTGGTAGTTTTATATTCAATTTTGTATTTTTACTACTATTTGAAAGAACTTCATATTTTGCCTGATTTCGTAACATGCAGATCTTCTGGTCCATGCTGAATCTCTTTTGAATATATTTCTCGCAATCTTCATATTCCCAATCAATCTCTTCATCCGTAATATTCTCTTGGGCCAACAAAACCAGCTGGCATTGCTCATTCAAAGCCACAAGTTCTATATGTAGAGATTCGAGCCTCTTATATTTTGCATAAATATTTTCTTTATCAATAGAAGACTTTTTGAACTCGGCCTTTAACTCATTGACCATCTTGGTAAAAATTCCTCGTACAGCTCTTCTACGTTTTTTGTCCATTTCCTCCATATTAACACCAAGCCTATCGCGTCCGGCTCATCAGAAATGTAGAAAAGAATTAGAAATAATTTAGATACCTGAATAATAGGCAAAATTAATAATTTAAATAATCCTTGTTTTTTTTTTCTAACTATTGTAATAATTACTGCAGCGATAGGCCGGTGTTATACTGGTAGGAAATGATCAGCTGTATTTGATGATTTTAAAAATATGAGGCTTTATTCCACAAAGTTAAAATGAGACATAAAATGAACTAATTTCAATTTAAACAATCCCTAACTATCAGGGTAAGCTTGCTTCAGCTTCTTTTACTTCAATGTACTTTAGCTTCTTTATACTTTAACTTCAATTCTCTAGACTTTACTTCTTTATACTTTAGCTTCTCTTCCTCAAACTCTAGCTTCAGCTACACTTCTTTATACTTTAGCGTCTCTTCCTCAAACTCTAGCTTCAGCTACACTTCTTTATACTTTAGCTTCTCTTCCTCAAACTCTAGCTTCAGCTACACTTCTTTATACTTTAGCTTCTCTTCCTCAAACTCTAGCTTCAGCTACACTTCTTTATACTTTAGCGTCTCTTCCTCAAACTCTAGCTTCAGCTACACTTCTTTATACTTTAGCTTCTCTTCCTCAAACTCTAGCTTCAGCTACACTTCTTTATACTTTAGCTTCTCTTCCTCAAACTCTAGCTTCAGCTACACTTCTTTATACTTTAGACCTTATCTTCTTTATACTTTAGACTTTATCTTCTTTATACTTTAGACTTTATCTTCTTTATACTTTAGACATTATCTTCTTTATACTTTAGACTTTATCTTCTTTATACTTTAGACTTTATCTTCTTTATACTTTAGACTTTATCTTCTTTATACTTTGGACTTTATCTTCTTTATACTTTAGACTTTATCTTCTTTATACTTTAGACTTTATCTTCTTTATACTTTAGACATTATCTTCTTTATACTTTAGACTTTATCTTCTTTATACTTTAGACTTTATCTTCTTTATACTTTAGACTTTATCTTCTTTATACTTTGGACTTTATCTTCTTTATACTTTAGACTTTATCTTCTTTATACTTTAGACCTTATCTTCTTTATACTCTAGACTTTATCTTCCGGCTTCCTATGAACCTCTCTTGCCTTTTCACTTGAGCTCGAGCTCCTTGATTCCCTCTCCTAATCTGCAGACTCTCACTCTCACCGCGCGCCTGTCTCATACCTTTTCGCCGGCTTTTATAGTCGTATAAGGTCACGTTTTCGGGTAGTTGGCGACTTCTGTACGCTCCAGGAACCTGGGTTACTTAAATAAAAATAAGGTCACGTGGTCGGACTCTGTGGCGCACTCTGTGGCGCATCCCTTGGCGCGCGCCATCTAGAGCCGTCTTCTTGAGTCATTTCCAACAGATATTCTACAGTCTACAATAAGAAGGAAGAAGTTCTTTGGGCAATTTTTGTCTGCAAGTTGACTTATGTTTGGAGGCCACCGGACATTATCGAATACACCCTGTAGGTCCAGGGTAAAAAAGGATCATTTTTCTTCTTTTTCGTTCCAAATTGATAAAATTTCTTTCTATTATCATTTTCAAATCTCTAGGTGCATCTTCAGCTGAAGTCTCTGGTCGGAATCTGTATTGTTTATTTGAGAGCCAGGATATTATTTTGTAGATCATTCGAATATCTTTCCATACGTGTTGATAATTGTAATTTGTCTGAAGACATTTAATTAGTTTGCTTAGAAAGAAGGATGAATTTTGCCTGTTTTCTAACTATCAGGGATTTTTATTAAGAGGAAAAGGTTTACAAGGTTTAGGAATTGAGTGCAGTATTCCTTGATAACCTTAATTACCAGAATAGTTGGTCTATTATCCAGGCCTAAGATTTTCTAACATCAAAGTCTAGTTCTTGTTAGATACATCGCTCTTTATATCTTAGTATCTTTACATGGCCATATACAGAAATATTATTATCATTATGTATGTGACCAGGAGCACATGTACTTTTCAGATGGCGGGAGCCATCTAGAGGAACAGAAATCAACTCTGCCATTTAAAAAGCACATGTGCTCCTGGTCAGGATATGCCTTCATTATTTTTAATATCAATACCTTCCTTATCATTTTTATTTTTTTCTATTGTTTTTTCATGTGTTAAGCGTATTTACGCAAGTTTGGCCTTAAATATCCATTTCTTGGTTTCTCATGAACCCTCTGGGACCAAAAAATATTTTTGTCACGTAGTACAGCCTACGCCACGCTGACAAGCGCCAACAGCGCGAAACGCGTTCTTGGATGGTTTTTCTTTATATATCAAGAAATCGGGTTGGCCAAATATTAGTAAACAGGTTAAATCAAAGTTTAATGAATTCTGCTCCACCAGATGGCGCTCTGCCATCTAAAAAGCACATGTGCTCCTTGGAAGGATATGCCTTCATTATTTTTAAATAATATGATATGAAAATATTTTTGAATGAATATATAGACTGGCCCACAAAATTAAAGAAACAACAAATTTTTCATTTATCTCAAATTTTACTGAACATTTATCAAGGGAATTTTATACACATAATTATTATTCATTAATTGATTAAAATACCGGAAATCAACGAAATATAATATGTATTTTGGGAAAATTAGCCGGTCAAGCAATGATCTTCTTGCAGTCAGTGCATAAATAACTTGGATATTGCTGTCAATATGGGGTGTGATCGCCTTTAACTGATAGACAGGCTCTATATCGGTGACATCGGGGGATGAGATCCGCCGTCCTAGATTGTCCTATACAGGCTCAATGGGAATTAGGTCTGGAGATCGAGCTGGCCAATTCATCCGAGCAAATGCATGGTTTTGGAGAAAAGTGTCGACCACACCAGCCCTTGGTGGACGGGCATTATAAAAAAGTTTTCTTCTATTTCCAATACTTGAGGCATCACATATGCTGCCTTGATCTCGTCCCAATACCTCTTTCCAGTCAGGGTTCCTTGCCGAAAAATATGGAGTGCTGTGCGACCTCCCAATAATATTACTGCCCAGACCATAAAACCTTGGCTTCTGTTGGGATTCCTTTCAACCATATCACCTCTCTCCAGACAAAGACACGACGAGAATCACTGTTTAGAGAGAGTCTGGGCTCATCAGTTAACATTACACGTCTTTGTTTAGTTAAAAATGAATGTAGAAATTGTTGGTCTTTGTTTTGCATAATTCTTTATTTTAATTTTAATCTGTGCATATTTTTATTGATTCGGTAACACTGTGTTGTATATATTGTCTAGTCAGTCACTCTAGTTTAGGTCAGTCTAGTTTAAGTCAGTCAGTCTAGTTTAGGTCAGTCTAGTTTAAGTCAGTCAGTCTAGTTTAGGTCAGTCTAGTTTAAGTCAGTCAGTCTAGTCAGTCAGTCAAGTCTAAGTCAGTCTAGTTTAAGTCAGTCATTCTAGTCTAAGTCAGTCTAGTTTAAGTCATTCATAAAATTCATTGGTGTAGCTAATTCAAGGAGAATAAAATTCATAGGTTCCTGATCGATATGCGTGGTTTCTCTTTATTCAAGTTAATCATTCAAGTTATTCATCGCTGTACCGTAGCGCATAGGATTTGAGCTCGGTAGTAAACGCGAACAACATTTTGGTGCCCCGTGTGAGAAAGCTCTACAACTCGACAGGAAAATATTCAAGTAAAAAAATCTACGGCTCTGCGAAGAAGCTACATTCAAAAGAAACCTTTAAATCTACAGACGAATCAAAAGGTTCACTTGAAGTAAGCCAGCGCCCATTTAGAATTTAATTCCCGATAATTCCTTCAAAGGCCAAGTCAACCTATCCCTCCTGAGTCATCCCAACCGCCATCTGCACAGTTTCTTCATTTTAAATTTTAAGGTAGGATCCATCTGTTTATTTTGTAATAATATTCCTTTTAATATGGAGGCAGAAATAGCTATTTTTGAAAAGTATATGGTTGAAATAGATTTATTAAAGGAAGATGTAGAATCTCAATTGTTGACCGGTGATTTGCATGTATTGAATCAGACAAAGGAAAATTTACAAACTTTAAAGTTGAATCTCAATAGTCAGGTTTTTAAATTAGCAAAATATAAAAGCTTGGATTTTGCGGATAAATTCAGAGTAACTTATAATGCAGAGAAAATAATTGATAGTATGCTGGTCAGCATTAATAGATTAATCGATGGTATTAAACAGAAGCCATTGCAAAGTCCTGCGGGAAAGGATGCTCAGGCCAAGACTTCTTAAATGCCACCACGGGCGTCTAGTGCCTCTCCGAATTCAGTAACCGATCATCAGAAAGTTATCAAACTTCAGACTACTTCTACGTCTCTCTCGAAAAGCCCGGAAGAGTCCATGAAAAATGAAATTGAAGGCGTGGAAAAAGAGGATTCTGTAAAAACTGCTAGAGCTACGGATGTGAAGCCTACTCTAGCAAAAGCTAGAATGCTAAAGAAAGCTTGTTCAGATCCCTCTATAATAGATATTGAATATGAGGGCGAAAAAAGAAGTCAAGTATTCTGAAGCTGAGCCTAAGGGCGAAGGAGTCAAGTATTCTGAAGCTGAGCCTAAGGGCGAAGGAGTCAAGTATTCTGAAGTTGAGCCTAAGGGCGAAGGAGTCAAGTATTCTGAAGCTGAGCCTAAGGGCGAAGGAGTCAAGTATTCTGAAGCGGAGCCTAAGGGCGAAGGAGTAAAGTATTCTGAAGCGGAGTCTAAGGCGAAGGAGACAAGTATTCTGAAGCGGAGCCTAAGGGCTAAGGAGTCTAGTATTCTGAAGCTGAACATAAGGGCGAGGAGTCAAGTATTCTGAAGCTGAGCCTAAGGGCGAAGGAGTCAAGTATTCTGAAGCGGAGTCTAAGGGCGACGGAGTGAAGGATTCTGAGACTGCACATAAAGGTAATGAGTCGGTGAACAATTCAGAAGCGAAAACTAAAAAACAAATAAAGTTGAAGATACTGTGGAAGAGGCACAAGTTTTGATTAGACAGATCATTGCTTTGTTAGCTAAAGGAGGTTTTCCCATTAGGAAATGGGTTTCTAACAGTCCAAAAATACTTGACTTCCTACCTAAAGATCAAAAGGGCATCAATCAAACTTTTGATTTCATGGATCTCCCGTCAGTTAATTTATTGGGCATTTTGTGGGATCAGAGCTTAGACTCATTTACCATCAGAGTGAAGCCCCCTGATATTCAGGTATATTCTAAACGGTCGCTTCTATCATTGATTACGAGAATCTACGATCCTTAGGGCTGGATGGCTACTTTGGTTATCATTTCTAAAATCATGCTGCAAAAGCTCTGGGCCAAGGGATGCAACTGGGATGAGAGATTACCAGAGTGTATTCAATGGCAATGAACAGTTATTGAGAAAGATATTAATCAATTGAACAGAATTTCAATCCCGAGGTACATTCCTTGCCGAAATTCTATTCTAACTCTAGAATTACATGGATTTTGTGATTCTTCGGAAAAGGCCTATGCAGCAGTTATTTATGTAAAATCTTGTGAGCATGATGGATC